>JARSSU010012528.1:0-41186 GCA_029619165.1 Eurosta solidaginis | reverse complement strand
AAAGTGCGATAATTCATTACAAAAGACCGATAAAGCGACGAAAATTGGTAGATGAGTTGAACTTATGACGCAAAATAGAAAATTAGTAAAATTTTGGACAATGGGCGTGGCACCGCCCTCTTTTAAAAGAAGGTAATTTAAAACTTTTGCAAGCTGTAATTTGGCAGTCGTTGAAGATGTCATGATGAAATTTGGCAGGAACGTTACTCTTATTACTATATGTACGCCTAATAAAAATTAGCAAAATCGGAGAAGGACCACGCCCACTTTTAAAAAAAAATTTTTTTAAAGTAAAATTTTAACAAAAAATTTAATATCTTTACAGTATATAAGTAAATTATGTCAAGATTCAACTCCAGTAATGATATGGTGCAACAAAATACAAAAATAAAAGAAAATTTAAAAATGGGCGTGGCTCCGCCCTTTTTCATTTAATTTGTCTAGGATACTTTTAACGCCATAAGTCGAACAAAAATTAACCAATCCTTTTGAAATTTGGTATGGGCATAGATTTTATGGCGCTAACTGTTTTCTGTGAAAATGGGTGAAATCGGTTGATGCCACGCCCAGTTTTTATACACAGTCGTCCGTCTGTCCTTCCGCATGGCCGTTAACACGATAACTTGAGCAAAAATCGATATATCTTTACTAAACTCAGTTCACGTACTTATCTGAACTCACTTTATCTTGGTATGAAAAATGAACGAAAACCGACTATGACCACGCCCACTTTTTCCATATCGAAAATTACGAAAAATGAAAAAAATGCCATAATTCTATACCAAATGCGAAAAAAGGGATGAAATATGGTAAAGTAATTGGATTGTTTTATTGACGCGAAATATAACTTTAGAAAAAACTTTATAAAATGATTGTGACACCTACCATATTAAGTAGAAGAAAATGAAAAAGTTCTGCAGGGCGAAATAAAAAACCCTTAAAATCTTGGCAGGTATTACATATATAAATAAATTAGCGGTATCCAACAGATGGTGTTCTGGGTCACCCTGGTCCACATTTTGGCCGATATCTGGAAAACGCCTTCACATATACAACTACCACCACTCCCTTTTAAAACTCTCATTAATACCTTTAATTTGATACCCATATCGTACAAACTCATTCTAGAGTCACCCCTGGTCCACCTTTATGGCGATATTTCGAAAAGGCGAACACCTATAGAACGAAGGCCCACTCCCTTTTAAAAATACTCATTAACACCTTTCATTTGATACCCATATCGTACAAACAAAGTCTAGAGTAACCCCTGGTCCAGAAAGGCCCACTCCCTCTTAAAATACTCATTAACTCCTTTCATTTGATACCCATATTGCACAAACGAATTCTAGGGTCACCCCTGGTCAACCTTTATGGCGATATCTCGAAACGGCGTCCACCTATGGAACTAAGGATTACTCCCTTTTAAAATACTCATTAACACCTTTCATTTGATACCCATATCGTACAAACGCATTCTAGAGTCACACCTGGTCCATCTTTATGGCGATATCTCGAAAAGGCGTCCACCTATAGAACTAAGGCCCACTCCCTCTTAAAATACTCATTAACTCCTTTCGTTTGATACCCATATTGCACAAACGAATTCTAGGGTCACCCCTGGTCCACCTTTATGGCATATCTCGAAACGGCGTCCACCTATGGAACTAAGGATTACTCCCTTTTAAAATACTCATTAACACCTTTCATTTGATACCCATATCGTACAAACAAATTCTAAAGTCACCCCTGGTCCACCTTTATGGCGATATCTCGAAAAGGCGAACACCTATAAAACGAAGGCCCACTCCCTTTTAAAAATACTCATTAACACCTTTCATTTGATACCCATATCGTACAAACAAAGTCTAGAGTCACCCCTGGTCCACCTTTATTGCGATACCTCGACAATGCGTCCACCTATAGAACTAAGGCCCACTCCCTCTTAAAATACTCATTAACTCCTTTCGTTTGATACCCATATTGCACAAACGAATTCTAGAGTCACCCCTGGCCCACCTTTATGGCGATATCTCGAAACGGCGTCCACCTATAGAACTAAGGCCCACTCCCTTTTAAAATACTCATTAACACCTTTCGTTTGATGCCCATATTGTGCAAACAAATTCTAGGGTCACCCCTGGTCCACCTTTATGGCGATATCTCGAAAAGGCGTCCATCTATAGTACTT
Organism: Eurosta solidaginis; assembly: GCA_029619165.1. Classification (NCBI taxonomy): domain Eukaryota; kingdom Metazoa; phylum Arthropoda; class Insecta; order Diptera; family Tephritidae; genus Eurosta; species Eurosta solidaginis. Next base: position 38,998 of record JARSSU010012528.1, on the reverse strand, counting down.
AGGTCCACGCCCTTTTAAAATACTCATTAATACCTTTCATTTGATACCCATATCGTACAAACGCATTCTAGAGTCAACCCTGATCCACCTTTATGGCTATATCCCTAAATGGCGTCCACCTATAGAACTATGGCCCACTCCCTCATAAAATACTCTTTAATGCCTTTCATTTGATACACATGTCATACAAACACATTCCAGGGTTTCCCTCGGTTCATTTTCCTACATGGTTATTTTCCCTTATGTTGTCACCATAGCTCTCAACTGAGTATGTAATGTTCGGTTACACCCGAACTTAACCTTCCTTACTTGTTAAATATGTCCAGCTTCAGCTATCAAGTTCGCAGTGCTTCAAAGCCTAATAATAATTATTATCAGTGGCTTACGATAAAAAGGGCTAGAAATACACCAAATTACAGGCGAATCGAACCATGAATAGAGATTGTTGGAATATACCGGTCCCTGGTCCACTTCCCGGAAAAAAATATTTTGACGAAATCGATACGTGACTATGCTTCTAGTAATAAATAAATAAATAAATAACAACAACATCAGCAAAGCAAGCACCCACACATATGTACATGTAAACAGCAACGCTAAGTCTGAAGAGAATATTTCACCTACATGTAATCAGCAGCTAAGAGCGAAGATGACATTACTCACGCATACACGTGTATATAGCTAAATGACCAACTATGAGATACATAACGGGAAATAAACAATCAAGTGTTCGCGAAAGTTGTTTGCGAAAAGTCTAGATCCTAGGAGAAATAGATGAACGAGGCAACTGAGATTATAAAAGTAGCACAAGCTGAGGAATAATGACCAGTTTGATTTTAACATGCTATAAGTCAAGTACGCAAGTAATTTGATTGTGAAAAACCACTACCAAAAGTAGTGTTATGAGTAAAGAACATTTTGCGAAACTGAATGCTTCAGTTATTTGTTCAACAGTTCAGCGATTCCAACTATTACAGAAGATGGAGAGTAACCAAGGATTCCTAAAATTCGTTAAAGTATAGTAAATACTAATCTAGGCAAAGGGTATGTACCAAATTTCCGGAAAATCGAACAGTGAACAGAATTTAATCGAAAATATCGATCCCTGGTCCATTTCCCGGAAAAAAGCTTCACTTAACACTCTACGGTATCGCACAAGAAAACGATTTATTACAAAACATCAGACTCTGGTCCACTTTCCGAAAATAAAAGAAGTAACCCTACATCAAATTTAATAGAACAGATCGGCCCCTGGTCCACTTCCTGGAATGAACATTTTCTTAAATTTTGTTTTGTTAAAGATGTACTCATAAACCGAATTTCAAGCGAATCACGCCATAAATAAGATTTTTTGAAATAGGTCGGTCCCTGGTCTACTTCTCGGAAAGAAAAGTATCTCAAATAATGACCACGGAAGTACTTCTATACAAAATTTCAAGCAAATCACACCATACACTATTTAATTTAGAATAGGTGGACCTCCGGTCCACTTCCCGGAATGAAAATTTTCTCAAATATAATTTTTCTCAAAGAGGTACCTTGAACACACACAACATTTTATCAAAATCGGTCCAGTCGTCTAGAAGGAATTCAGTAGCAAACACACGTACAGAAGAAATGTATACGTACATATATAAGACATATTAAACTATAAACTATAATTCTAAGGTACACAAATTATATATGTATTGATAGGAAATTTTGAGGTGAAGTGTTATCCATAAATAAAAAAATTTGAAAAATCATTATAATATAAAAAATTTAACATAAAAGTCACACCACTACACATGCACTTATTCATACTACAGACACGCTGTGTCACACACACACTTGCTTTTTGTGTACTTATTGAGAATGAGTGAAGCGAATTCATTTCCAAGAGAATAACGCCGTACGAATGAAGTCTTTTTTTGGTTTTGTATGTTTTCTGGATATTCGAAAAATTGCTGTATTTTTGTTGCTATTTTTTCACAAATTTATACTGTTAGCACCAAAGGGGAGTTTTGACGTTCTTTCACTTTAGATGAACTTTTTTAATTAGTTTACCGATACATGTGCCAAAGTGAAAACATCCTTTATCTCTCTATAAATAGTACATTAAATAAAACGTGGATTTACATAAGCTATAAGTCTCATTAGTAAAATTTAATTAAAAAAAAACTGTCATAATTTTGTTTACAGCAGGTAAGAAAAAAAAATTTCTTAATTAATATGTTAAATTTTGTGATTTTAATTATTGCATTTGCATTAAGTCCAAATATCCGTTCCTTTCCTGTCCTACGCTTTCTTTTCCTTTCCTTTCCTTCCCTTTTTTTTCCTTTGTTTACTTTCCTTTGCTTTCCTTTCCTTTACTTTCCTTCCTTTCTTTTCCTTTCCTTTCCTTTCCTTTCCTTTCCTCTCCATTCCTTTCCTTTCCTTTACTTCCTTTCTTTTCCTTTCCTTTCCTTTGCCTTCCTTTCCTTTCCTTTCCTTTCCTTTCCATTCCTCTACTTTTCTTTTCTTTCATTTCTTTTATTTTCATTTCCCTTCCATTGATTTCCCTTCCTTTCCTTTCCTCTCCTTTCCTTTCCTTTCCTTTCTTTTCTTTTTCTTTCCTTTCCTTACCTTTCCTTTTCCTACCTTTTGTTTACGAGAAGCAGATTGATTAAATCATAGCCTTCCTGCCAGAGCAATATAAAATTTCCCTCTTTTGAGCTTACTTATTCATTATATTCCCCATCGAATATTCCTATTATTATATTAAAATTAGAATAAATAAATAAATATAAATTAAAATTTTAGTTAGTTTGAACTATGTAATGGTTTTTTAAGTTTTGTTCAGTATTGAAATTGTTAAATTTAGAAATATATTAATATTAATAAAAATTATAACGTTTTTTAAATAACTCTTTTTCTTACTAAGGTAAATATCGTTAAGTATGAACAATAAAAATTGTATATATTATTTTAACTGTTTATGTGGTTAAATTTCAACCACTGGGCGAACTCTAGTATATATAAATATACCAAAAATAGAGTCGCTATTTGTATTTTTTTGGTAACAAGCACGTTTGCTCGAACAAATAACAGCGAACATACACACGAATTGTGACTCTTATGTCACAGTTTTTTAAATTTCACTCACATCAGTTTTTCACAACGCGTCTTCAGAAGTAGTAGTTCAAAAGTCTAAGAATATGAGGTACTATATACACTGTCGACCCCAACTCCAACTCCCACACTCCTACTACTTAGCCTCAGCACAAATCAAATTCGGGTTTTTTTCCAAACTTCAATCTAAATAAAACTGGAGCTCCGCCAAAAAAATTCTTATAAAATGCTAGTTATGTATTGCGGTCTGGTGTCGTAGCACACACCGTCTTAAACTTCTTAATGAGCTGCGAGATAGAATTTCCGTTAGGTAAGTTAGGCACACTAAACACGGCAGTTGCACGGGCGTAGGTACATACAAAAGGTGGAATATTATACCTCTCACGATATTTGCGTACTAATTTCTTAAAAAAAATTTTACGCACTTTCGCACGAATTGTAATCTAAGAGGAAGACGCGAACTTGATTACACATATTGAGTACACACGTAACTATGAAAACCGAATGTCGCTTCCAGCTATGTTTTGCGTTTTTAGTAACTACACCGCAAATCGAAGAGAAAAACCCCCAAAGCTAGTAACAGGACTTGGTAGTTACTTCCGACCTTAAACTGAAACTGACTTAGTGGCAGAAAAGTATTCCTCTATTACGTTGCGGCATGTAAATAGGTTGACAAGCCGTGCATATAATTCCACGAGAATCCAAGGCGAAGGCAGTGCAAGTAAAACTAATTTATCATTTAATTTTGCAAAACGTTTTCGATGCAATGCTTAATTAAAAACTTTCCAAGCAAAACACCCAGCACCCTGCCGACCAACGTTGCAGAAAGGAGCGCACGGGGGCGACAACAAAACATCCATTTGTGGCGTCAACAAGTGAATTCCTACGAACCCACAAACAACCGCTAAAGGATGCTGCTAGTCAATCATTAAGCCAACAAATACGAAAGTCTACTCAAATCAAGACACACGCAAGCACACATAGAGCGATGCGACGGAATGGCAACTTAGCTTCTAACATCGAGCTAACCAACTTCACTCCCTACCAATGCGTTTCGTTGCTTTACGCTGCAATTTGTTGTGCAAATGTCGAACAGCTCACAGAGAAAATTCAATAAAGCAAACTAGATTTATGCCAGCGATTCTTGTTTCTACTTTCTCTTGGATCGTAATGCTACTATATTGCTGCAATAGCCACATCAGCATCTCCGTTAGCTGTAACACAGCCTGCAAATAATATGCTAGCACCATATGCGCTATACCTCAGATTTAAAAAAAAATAATTGTAAGGCGCGATAACCTCCGAAGAGATCTAAGGCCGAGCTTCTCTTCCAATTTGCGTCGTGCTCCTATTTTTTTCCTACAAATTGGCGGGACCTACTTGTTTTATGCCGACTCCGAACGGCATCTGCAAAGCAGATTAGTTTTCACTGAGAGCTTTTCATGGCAGAAATATACTCGGAGTACTTGCTAAACACTGCCGAGGTGCGACCCCGCTTAGAAAAATTGTCTTCTAATTGAAAAAACCTGTTTATAAAGTTTTTCATGTTGCTTTTTCCGGGGCGTGAACCCAGGATCTTCGGTGTGATAGGCGGAGCACGCTACCATCACACCACCGCGGCCTCCTCAGATAGTTTCTTCATTGAATCGTTTGTTCCATTTTTGTCATTTTGGAGTACATAGAAAAGTGCTCCTGTAGAATGTAGTATGGCACCAATTGATTTCTCAGCTTCAATTTATGGTTACCCGATAAACCAAATAAACTTAAGCTCAAGTAGAGATCTAACTTATTTCTTGAATCTCAAGCATTGTTTCTCAAATCGCTCAACTTGAGACTCATAGATATTTCTCAAGTTGATAAAAAGATGGTTCATAATTTATACACAAATGTGAGTATGCAATTTTACTTGGATTTAAGACCGCAATACTTATTTATTTCATTTTTATTACCTCCTTTTGTTTGTTTGTATATACATATTGTGATGAATATTAGCAACACTAAGCCAATACTAAGCATTGACTTGTATGCACATGAACAAATCAATCATTATGTCTATACATATGTCCATACAAGCAGCGGAGAGCAACCCACAAACACGTGCATATATCTGAGATACTCCCAGAAGTAGACAATCATCTGTGGAAGTACCACTCACATATACACGCGCATGGGCTATGCGAGAAGCTATAATAATCGTGCATCTGTAGTTATAGCTGAGAAATTTATAGCTGGTAAATGAGTAGTAAATTCTAGAAATAGAAACGCCTAGAAGTATGCGAACGATACATTACAGAGTATAAAAGGAGTTAAAGCTGAGAAATAGTAATCAGTTTGATGTAAGCACGGTATCTGTTGAGAAGTAGAAGTGTTATTGTGAAAGTAGTCTAATAAATGCCATTTTGCATAATTTAATATTGGAGTTATTTATTCAATAGTTTAGTGATTCGAACGTTAGCAGAAGGTTGCAAATAAGAGGAATTTCCCAAAATTTGTTACAATATGTATGTAACTCTTTTAAAAAATGTTACTTATACAAGTGGTACGGATATGTGAGCGTTGGTTGAAAAAATATATATATATGCTTATTATTGTTGATGCTGAAGATCAACTAAAAATTTAATTCTTAAAATTTAACAAAACTTAAAAACGTTGGGGAATACACGGATGAGGATATTAGAGAGCAACTCGACTAGCAGACATTTCTTAGAACATCGCAAATATTGGAGAACAATTAGAGAATGGTGCTGGATATCGGCCTGAAAACTAAGAATTGCTCAAAGTTGCAGAAACATTTTCTCGATAGGAATACAATAAATATTTTTACTTATAATGTCAATATTATATTGATCTAAACATAAGCTAAGTGTCCCTAATTTCGTGTTACTAAGGATTTTTCTGATTTTCTACCTCTCTTGCGTTAAAACAAATGAAGGAAAACTAAATAAGTAAATTTTTCCCATTTAGTTGATCAACTAGGATAAGTTTCCACCTACTTTCAAACAAAACTAACAAATGTGTTAATTTATATAAATCAAAATGTGAGAGTACCTCAAATGTACCAAATTTCGTGACAAAAATTTTCTGATGTACCTAATTCCGTGGTAAAGCGTTCCTAGTTTCGTGGTATTTAGTTAAACTCTGATTTTATGGAAAATAATAGTTATAAGTAATTGATTTCAAACGCAAATTCCTAAAGACATACAATTTGATTTACTGAAATTCATATTCAGAAATTTAAAATTTAAAACTATTTTTTTTTATTTTTATTTTATTTATGAAAAGAAAGAGTTTCAAGACCAAAATAAATAAGTAAAAAAAATTTGTTTAATGTACGTACTTTTCAAAAACTTTTTATTTTTATTTTTTTGTTGTTGTTTTCTTTTAAATTTTTTGTTTGTTTTTTTATTGTATTTTTTCATTAAAGCTAAGATTTCTTAGAACTTTAGACATTATTGATATGAAATAAGTAACATTAAATGAAAAAGGTTTAAAACAAAAATAAACAATAAAAGAATTTATTCAATTGATGTAACTTATTACTTTTCGAAAAATTACCTTTATTTATTATTACTAAAAATGTTTATTTTCTATTTTTGTTTTTTTATTTTTTTCATTAGTGACACCATTAAGCGCTTCTGTCAAATCTTCTTTCGTGTAACGAGGTTTTGTCATTTTTTCTATAAAATTAAGTTATTAACCCAATAATCAGCAAATAGTGATCGAATTAAGTTTGAGGCAGTTTTCTTAAATTTATTTGAAAAAATACGCGCATAAATAACTCCACTCCAAAAATGCGTGCTTTCCTGCTGAATGTAAATGCGCAGTATATCTACCACGAAATTAGGGGCATGCACAAAATTTGGTGTAAGTAAATTCGTGGTATCGCTTTAAGCGGTAATTTGAGGTTTATATTCAAATCTTTTTTTTTCTATTATCAATATTCATTCAAAACAATAGTAAAGATACATTTTTTTAAATTAAATGAAAAATTGTTGAAAAAACAAAAGATCTATAATGCCATTATTTCGTTAAAATGTTGTTCTTCGCAGAGCTTTTTGATTAAAATATTGACGAATAGATTAATAAAAGTGTACCCCAAAATTAAATCAAAATCTTCCTCGGGGGTTTATTTAATAACCAAAATACTTAAAAAATAGGGTTTCTTATGAGATGTTAAAGAAATTATGAAAAACATAAGGTATTACATTACCCTAATTTCGTACCAGAACCGTGGGTTAGAAATATTTAAAAAGAAGTTAAAAAAAATATTGCAATGAGTTTTGCAGTAATAGAAACGTTAAAGAAATGTTCACTAAATACCAAAAAATTATCATCATAACAAAAAATTTACCGAAACAATTTTTATAGGCTTAACAAAATACACTGGACTCCTTAACACTTTACTTAAGAGGCCTCCTTAAAACAGGGTCATTTTCCGAGCTCCCAACTTTATATTTCTTGATATTTAATGTTAGGTTTAATATTAATATTAGTAAAATATCAATTATTATACCGTAAAAACCAATCTTTATTATGAAATTTTCAGTTTAAAGAAACACTCTCCCAATTCCTTGTTTGGAAGAAAATATCGAAATGCCACGAAATAACGTACTACCACGAAATTAGGGACACTTACCTTATTTAGAGTTATTTACATATGTATGTACACAAATTACCGACTTGTTTCTTTAAAATTTATTTCGCACAAATTTCCTTTGTTTGTTTTTATACTCAGTTGAGCAGAGCTCACAGAGCATATTAACTTTGATTGGATAACGGTTGGTTGTACAGGTATAAAGGAATCGAGATAGATATAGACTTCCATATATCAAAATCATCAGTATCGAAAAAAAATTTGATTGAGCCATGTCCGTCCGTCCGTCCGTTAACACGATAACTTGAGTAAAATTTTTAGGTATCTTGACGAAATTTGGTATGTAGATTCCTGGGCACTCATCTCAGATCGCTATTTAAAATGAACAATCGGACTATAACCACGCCCACTTTTCGATATCGAAAATTTCGAAAAATCGAAAAAGTGCGATAATTCATTACCAAAGACGGATAAAGCGATGAAAACTTGGTAGGTGGGTTGAACTTATGACGCAGAATAGAAACTAAGTAAAATTTTGGACAATGGGCGTGGCACCGCCCACTTTTAAAAGAAGGTAATTTAGAAGTTTTGCAAGCTGTAATTTGGCAGTCGTTGAAGATATCATGATGAAATTTGGCAGGAACGTTACTTGTATTACTATATGTATGCTTAATAAAAATTAGCAAAATCGGAGAACGACCACGCCCACTTAAAAAAAATTTTTTTTTAAAGTGAAATTTTTACAAAAAATTTAATATCTTTACAGTATATAAGTAAATTATGTCAACATTCAACTCCAGTAATGATATGGTGCAACAAAATACAAAAAAAAAGAAAATTTCAAAATGGGCGTGGCTCCGCCCTTTTTCATTTGATTTGTCTAGGATACATTTAATGCCATAAGTCGAACAAATATTTACCAATCCTTGTGAAATTTGGTAGGCGCTTAGATTCTTGGACGATAACTGTTTTCTGTGAAAAAGGGCGAAATCGGTTGAAGCCACGCCCAGTTTTTATACACAGTAGATCGTCTGTCCTTCCGCTCGGCCGTTAACACGATAACTTGAGCAAAAATCGATATATCTTTACTAAACTCAGTTCACATAATTATCTGAACACACTTTGTATTGGTATAAAAAATGGCCGAAATCCGACTATGACCACGCCCACTTTTTCGATTTCGAAAATTACGAAAAATGAAAAAAATGCCATAATTCTATACCAAATACGAAAAAAGGGATGAAACATGGTAATTGCATTGGTTTATTGACGCAAAATATAACTTTAGAAAAAAACTTTGTAAAATGGGTGTGACACCTACCATATTAAGTAGAAGAAAATGAAAAAGTTCTGCAGGGCGAAATCGAAAGCCCTTGGAATCATGGCAGGAATACTGTTCGTGGTATTACATATATAAATAAATTAGCGGTACCCGACAGATGATGTTCTGGGTCACCCTGGTCCACATTTTGGTCGAAATCTCGAAAAACGCCTTCACATATACAACTACCACAACTCCCTTTTAAAATTCTTATTAATACCTTTAATTTGACACCCATATTGTACAAACACATTATAGAGTCACCCCTGGTCCACCTTTATCGCGATATATCGAAAAGGCGTCCACCTATAGAACTAAAGCCCACTCCCTTTTAAAATCTCATTATCACCTTTCGTTTGATACTCATAATGTACAAACGCATTCTAGAGTCAACCCTGGTCCACCTTTATAACGATATACCGAAAAGGCGTCCACCTATAGAATAATGTCCACTCCCTTTTAAAATACTCATTAACACCTTTCATTTGATACCCATATCGTATAGAGTCACCCCTGGTCCACCTTTATATCAATATTTCGAAAAGGCGTCCACCCATAGACCTAAGACCCACTCCCTTTTAAAATACTAATTAACACCTTTCGTTTGATACCCATATTGTATAAACGCATTCTAGAGTCATCCCTGGTCCACCTTTATGGCGATATCTCGAAAAGGCGTCCACCTATAAAACTAAGGCCCACTCCCTTTCAAAATACTCATTAATACCTTTCATTTGATACCCATATCGTACAAACAAATTCTAGTCACCCCTGGTCCACCTTTATGGCGATATCTCGAAAAGGCGTCCACCCATAGAACTAAGGCCCACTCCCTTTTAAAATACTCATTAACACCTTTCATTGATACCATATCGTACAAACAAATTCTAGAGTCACCCTGGTCCACCTTTATGGCGATATCTCGAAAAGGCGTCCACCTATAGAACTAAGGCCCACTCCCTTTTAAAATACTCATTAACAACTTTCATTTGATACCCATACACGTACTTATAATGTCAATATTATATTGATCTAAACCTAGCTAAGTGTCCCTATTTCGTGTTACTAGGATTTTTCTGATGTTTCCTACCTCTCTTGCGTGAAACAAAGGAAGGAAAACTAAATAAGTCAATTTTCCCATTTAGTTGATCAACTAGGATAAGTTCCACTACTTCAACAAACTACCAATGTGTTAATTGTCTATATGAACAAATGTGAGAGTACCTGAAATGTACCAAATCGTGACAACAATTTTCTGACTGTACCTAATCCGTGTAAGCGTTCCTAGTTTCGTGATATTTAGTAAACTCTGATTTTAATGGAAAATAATAGTTAATGAGGAATTGATTTCAAACGCAATATTCCTAAAGACGATACACATTTGATTTACTGGTAATTCATATCAGAAATTTAAAAATTTGAAACTATCTTTTGATTTTTATTTAATGAAAGAAAGAGTTTCAAGACAAAATAAATAAGTAAAAAAAATTTGTGTAATGTAGCGTACTTTTCAAACAAATTTTTATTTTGCACTGTTTTTGTGTTGTTTTCTTAAAGTTTTTTGTTTGTTTGTTTATTGTGTATTTTTTCCATTAAAGCTAAGATTTTCGTAGACTTTAGACATTATTGATATGAAATAAGGACATTAAATGAAAGGTTTAAACAAAAATGAAACAAGAAAAGAATTATTCATTGATGTCAAACTTATTGCTTTTCGAAAAATTACCTTATTTATTATTACTAGGTTTAGTGTTCTATTTTGTGTATTTTTTTCATTAGTGACACCATTAAGCGCTTCTGTCAAATCTTCTTTCGTGTAACGATAAGGTTTTGTCATTTTTTCTAGAGAAATTAGTTATTACCAAAGATAAAATCAGCAAATAGTGGATCGAACTAAGTGTGAGGCCGTTTTCTTAATTTATTGGAAAATACGCGCATAAATAACCTCCACTCCAAAAATGCGGCTTTCCTGCTGAATGTAAATGCGCAGTATATCTACCACGATGAGGGCATGCACAAGATGTTTGGTGTAAGTAAATCGTGGTATCGCTTTAAGCGTAATTTGAGTTTATATTCAAATCTCTATTATCATATTCATTCAAAACAATAGTAAAGATACATTTTTTTAAATTAAATGAAAAATTGTTGAAAAAACAAAAGATCTATAATGCATTATTTCGTTAAAATGTTGTTCTTCGCAGAGCTTTTGATTAAATATTGACGAATAGATTAATAAGTGTACCCCAAAATTAAATCAAAACATCCTCGGGGTTTATTTAATAACCAAAATACTTAAAAATAGGGTTCTTATGAGATGTTAAAGATATGAAAAACATAAGGTATTACATACCCTAATTCGTACCAGAACGTGGTTAGAAATATTTAAAAGAAGTTAAAAAAAATATTGCAATGAGTTTGCAGTAATAGAAACGTTAAAGAAATGTTCACTAAATACCAAAAAATTATCATCCATAACAAAAAATTTACCGAAACAATTTTATAGGCTAACAAAATACACTGGACTCCTTAACACTTACTTAAGAGGCCTCCTTAAAACAGGTCATTTTCCGAGCTCCCAACTTTATATTTCTGATATTTAATGTTAGGTTTAATATTAATATTAGTAAATATCAATTATTATACCGTAAAAACCATCTTTATTATGAAATTTCAGTTTAAAGAAACACTCTCCCAATTCCTTGTTTGGAAGAAAATATCGAAATGCCACGAAATAACGTACTACCCACGAAATTAGGGACACTTACCTTATTTAGAGTTATTTACATATGTATGTACACAAATTACCGACTTGTTTCTTTAAAATTTATTTCGCACAAATTTCCTTTGTTTGTTTTATACTCAGTTGAGCAGAGCTCACAGAGCATATTAACTTTGATTGGATAACGGTTGGTTGTACAGGTATAAAGGAATCGAGATAGATATAGACTTCCATATATCAAAATCATCAGTATCGAAAAAAAATTTGATTGAGCCATGTCCGTCCGTCCGTCCGTTAACACGATAACTTGAGTAAATTTTTAGGTATCTTGACGAAATTTGGTATGTAGATTCCTGGGCACTCATCTCAGATCGCTATTTAAAATGAATACGGACTATAACCACGCCCACTTTTTCGATATCGAAAATTTCGAAAAATCGAAAAAGTGCGATAATTCATTACCAAAGCCGGATAAAGCGATAAAACTTGGTAGGTGGGTTGAACATATGACACAGAATAGAAAATAAGTAAAATTTCGGACAATGGGCGTGGCACGCCCACTTTTAAAAGAAGGTAATTTAGAAGTTTTGCAAGCTGTAATTTGGCAGTCGTTGAAGATATCATGATGAAATTTGGCAGGAACGTTACTTGTATTACTATATATATGCCTAATAAAATTAGCAAATCGGAGAACGACCACGCCCACTTAAAAAAATTTTTTTTAAAGTGAAATTTTTACAAAAAATTTAATATCTTTACAGTATATAAGTAAATTATGTCAACATTCAAACTCCAGTAATGATATGGTGCAACAAATACAAAAAAAAAGAAAATTTCAAATGGGCGTGGCTCCGCCCTTTTTCATTTGATTTGTCTAGGATACATTTAATGCCATAAGTCGAACAAATATTTACCTATCCTTATGAAATTTGGTAGGCGCTTAGATTCTTGGACGATAACTGTTTTCTGTGAAAAAGGCGAAATCGGTTGAAGCCACGCCCAGTTTTTATACACAGTAGATCGTCTGTCCTTCCGCTCGGCCGTTAACACGATAACTTGAGCAAAAATCGATATATCTTTACTAAACTCAGTTCACATAATTATCTGAACACACTTTGTATTGGTATAAAAATGGCCGAAATCCGACTATGACCACGCCCACTTTTTCATTTCGAAAATTACGAAAAATGAAAAAAATGCCATAATTCTATACCAGATACGAAAAAAGGGATGAAACATGGTAATTGCATTGGTTTATTGACGCAAAATATAACTTTAGAAAAAAACTTTGTAAAATGGGTGTGACACCTACCATATTAAGTAGAAGAAAATGAAAAAGTTCTGCAGGGCGAAATCGAAAGCCCTTGGAATCATGGCAGGAATACTGTTCGTGGTATTACATATATAAATAAATTAGCGGTACCCGACAGATGATGTTCTGGGTCACCCTGGTCCACATTTTGGTCGAAATCTCAAAAACGCCTTCACATATACAAACTACCACAACTCCCTTTTAAAATTCTTATTAATACCTTTAATTTGACACCCATATTGTACAAACACATTATAGAGTCACCCCTGGTCCACCTTTATCGCGATATATCGAAAAGGCGTCCACCTATAGAACTAAAGCCCACTCCCTTTTAAAATACTCATTATCACCTTTCGTTTGATACTCATATGTACAAACGCATTCTAGAGTCAACCCTGGTCCACCTTTATACGATATCCCGAAAAGGCGTCCACCTATAGAATTATGTCCACTCCCTTTTAAAATACTCATTAACACCTTTCATTTGATACCCATATCGTACAAACAAATTCTAGAGTCACCCCTGGTCCACCTTTATATCATATCTCGAAAAGGCGTCCACCCATAGAACTAAGACCCACTCCCTTTTAAAATACTAATTAACACCTTTCGTTTGATACCCATATTGTATAAACGCATTCTAGAGTCATCCCTGGTCCACCTTTATGGCGATATCTCGAAAAGGCGTCCACCTATAAAACTAAGGCCCACTCCCTTTCAAAATACTCATTAATACCTTTCATTTGATACCCATATCGTACAAACAAATTCTAGAGTCACCCCTGGTCCACCTTTATGGCGATATCTCGAAAAGGCGTCCACCCATAGAACTAAGGCCCACTCCCTTTTAAAATACTCATTAACACCTTTCATTTGATACCCATACCGTACAAACAAATTATAGAGTCACCCCTGGTCCACCTTTATGGCAATATCTCGAAAAGGCGTCCACCCATAGAACTAAGGCCCACTCCCTTTTAAAATAATCATTAACACCTTTCATTGATACCCATACCGTACAAACAAATTCTAGAGTCACCCCTGGTCCACCTTTATGGCGATATCTCGAAAAGGCGTCCACCCATAGATCCTCCCCTGCTAAATATGTGTATGATACTTTCATATTTGTAACAGAATTCACCTCGGGTAGGAGAGTTTGACAGTTAAGTTGCGAACCTGTGAAGCTCTATAGCTTTGTATTGCGCTTCTTGAGCTTGATCGACTAGACTTGTGTATAATATTGTCACGGATATTAGCATCACTAGCTATACCATCACTAAGGCCATGCTAAGCGATATTTACGTCAATAATCAAATCATGTATACGCATATATAAGGCAGCCAAGAGATGTCACACACAGATACATTTACTTATACGCCTACGTGCGCGCGAGAGACTGTAAACTACAAACATTCACATCAATAATTCAATCTTTATGTATCTACATAAACGAGTAAATAATTGCGTCTACACATATGTACCATGTACGAATACGAGCAGCGGAGAGTCAATACGCAAACACATGCATATATCTGAGAAGTGAGAGCTACTGGACTAGTAGATTCTGGAAGCGCCTAAAAGATGTATAAAATTGTGCAATTTTAGTTATAGCTGAGAAGTTTGAGAGCTCATGGACAATGCTAGTAGATTCTGGAAAAATGCGAACGAGGAAACCAAAGGGTATAAAAGGCAACAGATGTAGAGGCGCTGTAATTCAGTTTGAGTTGAGCTATCAATCAGTTATCTTAAGCACGCGATCTGGCGGCCAATAGTAGAGTTTCATTCAACCTAACCTTGGGGAGTTTTCGATAACTAGAGTTCGTCCAGTGGTTGAAATTCAACCACAGGAAAGGATAGGAAGGAAAGGAAGGAAAATCAATGAAGGGAAATGAAAATAAAGAAATGAAAGAAAAGAATAGTAGAGGAATGGAAAGGAAAGTAAAGGAAAGGAAAGGAAAGGAAAAGAAAAGAAGGAAAAGAAAGGAAGGAATATGAATGGAAGAGAAATGAAAGTAAAGAAAGGAAATAAAAGAAATGAGGAAAGAAAAGAAAGAAAAAGTAAGGAAAGAAAGAAGGAAAGGGAAGGAAAGGAAGGAAAGAAAGGAAGGGAAGGAAAATAATGTAAGGGAAATAAAAATGGAGAACGAAAGAAAAGAAAAGTAGAGGAATGGAAAGGAAAGGAAAGGAAAGGAAAGGAAAGGAGAGGAAAAGAAAGGATGAAAAGGAAAGGAAGGAATATGAATGGAAAGAGAAATGAAAGTAAAGGAAAGGAAATGAAAAGAAAATTAAAAGAAAGGAAAGGAAAATAAAGAAAGAAAGGAAAGGAAAGGAAAGGAAATGAAAGGAAAAGAAACGACAGGAAAGGAAAGGAATGGAAAGGAAAGTAAAGGAAAAGAAAGGAAAGGAAAGGAAAGGAAAGTAAAGGAAAGGAAAGAAAAGGAAATGAAAGGAATGGGAAGGAAAGGAAAAGGAAAAGAAAAGAAAAGAAAAGAAAGAAAAAGAAAAGAAAAGAAAAAGAAAAGAAAAGAAAGGAAGGATAGGAAAGGAAGGAAAGAAAAGGAAAGGAAAGCAAAGAAAAGAAAACAAAGGAAAGGAAAATAAAAGAATAGAATGGAAAAGAAGGAAAGCAAAGGAAAGAAAAGAAATAGACTTGATTCATGATCAGCTATGTATTTTTGTTTCATTTTTATTGTGTACAAAGCAACTCATCGGCCATGCTGCTCACAATTCAGCATAGTACACAAAAAGCAAGTACACACACACACAGCGTGTCTGTAGTATGAATAAGTGCATGTGTAGTGGTGTGACCTTTATGTTAAATTTTTTATATTAAAATGATTTTTCAAATTTTTTTTATTTATGTATATCAGTGCAGCTCAAAATTTCCTATTAACACATATATAATTGGTATACCTTAGAATTATAGTTTAGCAGAAAACGGTGCCACATTTTTTCATCTTGTCTATTTATATATAAGATTACCTGATAAAATATTTCCCAACAGAGCATCGAAACCACTTCGGTGATTCCAATTGTTTTAAATTTTTTCTTTTTATATTCTTACTAGCAGATCCGGCAGACGCTGTTCTGCCTTAAATTTGGTATATATGCATACATTTTAATAAGCTTTTTCCGTCTAAAGGTGGAGGTAGCTGACGTCACCACGAAGGTGTTAGAAGAGGACCAACAGCCAGATGGTGCTGTGAGTCGCACAGAGGAACACCCGACACAAGAGTTACAACAGGCTGAAGGTGGCTTCGAACACTCTAAACCAAAAGGGCAAGGGGAGGACGACGGATTCACGACGAAGGTGCTGGAAGGGGAGTCCTACAGATAAATACGGCTGTCATAAGGCCTATCCTGACGTACGGAGCCAGTAAGCCCTGAAACAAGTAATACAACACTAAAAAACTAGACAAAATACAAAGGGCAGCATACGCAGGGGAAACAGGTACACTTAGATCGTGCCAGACGGACGCACTAAATGTTATACTTAACCTGCTGCCACTACTAGTAAGGAAAGGAAAGGAAAAGAAAGGAAAGGAAAGGAAAGGAAGGGAAAGGAAGGGAAGGAAAATTAATGTAAGGGAAATAAAAATGGAAGAACGAAAGAAAAGAAAAGTAGAGGAATGGAAAGGAAAGGAAAGGAAAGGAAAGGAAAGGAAAGGAAAGGAAAGGAAAGGAAAGGAAAGGAGAGGAAAAGAAAGGATGAAAAGGAAAGGAAGGAATATGAATGGAAGAGAAATGAAAGTAAAAGAAAGGAAATGAAAAGAAAATTAAAAGAAAGGAAAGGAAAATAAAGAAAAGGAAAGGAAAGGAAAGGAAAGGAAATGAAAAGAAAAGAAACGACAGAAAGGAAAGGAATGGAAAGGAAAGTAAAGGAAAAGAAAGGAAAGGAAAGGAAAGGAAAGGAAAGGAAAGGAAAGGAAAGGAAAGGAAAGGAAAGGAAGGAAAGGAAAGGAAAGGAAAGGAAAGAAAAGGAAATGAAAGGAATGGGAAGGAAAGGAAAAGAAAAGAAAAGAAAAGAAAGAAAGGAAGGAAGGAAAGGAAAGGAAAGGAAAGCAAAGAAAAGAAAACAAAGGAAAGGAAAATAAAAGAATAGAATGGAAAAGAAAGGAAAGCAAAGGAAAGAAAAGAAATAGACTTGACTCATGATCAGCTATGTATTTTTGTTTCATTTTTATTGTGTACAAAGCAACTCATCGGCCATGCTGCTCACAATTCAGCATAGTACACAAAAAGCAAGTACACACACACACAGCGTGTCTGTAGTATGAATAAGTGCATGTGTAGTGGTGTGACCTTTATGTTAAATTTTTTATATTAAAATCATTTTTCAAATTTTTTTTATTTATGGGTATCAGTGCAGCTCAAAATTTCCTATTAACACATATATAATTGGTATACCTTAGAATTATAGTTTAGCAGAAAACGGTGCCACATTTTTTCATCTTGTCTATTTATATATAAGATTACCTGATAAAATATTTCCCAACAGAGCATCGAAACCACTTCGGTGATTCCAATTGTTTTCAATTTTTTCTTTTTATATTCTTACTAGCAGATCCGGCAGACGCTGTTCTGCCTTAAATTTGGTATATATGCATACATTTTAATAAGCTTTTTCCGTCTAAAGGTGGAGGTAGCTGACGTCACCACGAAGGTGTTAGAAGAGGACCAACAGCCAGATGGTGCTGTGAGTCGCACAGAGGAACACCCGACACAAGAGTTACAACAGGCTGAAGGTGGCTTCGAACACTCTAAACCAAAAGGGCAAGGGGAGGACGACGGATTCACGACGAAGGTGCTGGAAGGGGAGTCCTACAGATAAATACGGCTGTCATAAGGCCTATCCTGACGTACGGAGCCAGTAAGCCCTGAAACAAGTAATACAACACTAAAAAACTAGACAAAATACAAAGGGCAGCATACGCAGGGGAAACAGGTACACTTAGATCGTGCCAGACGGACGCACTAAATGTTATACTTAACCTGCTGCCACTGGCCCTTCACACCAGATATACAGCGATCAGCGCAACCTTCAGGCTAAGGGGGTCTGGATTCTGGACAGAAAAACGATATGGCCACAGTGACATCCTAACAAGGCTCGCCGATGTGGATTCGAAAACAGATTACCTCTCAAAAACACTGATCTTCGACAGAAATTACAAGGTGCAGATACCCTCTAGAACGGATTTGTCGGCCGACAAAGTTGGCAGGGAGGGCGTCACCTCACTCTACACTGACGGATCCAAAATGGACTGCGGCGTCGGCGCAGGTGTCTTCTCCAACCAACTAAATGCGCAATCCCCATCCGCTTCCAAACACAGCCAGCATCTTCCAAGCAGAGCTGCAAGGAATAGAGAGGGCCTGCATCTTCCTGCTGCAGAACCGGATAGATGGTGAGGTAGTCATATACTCCGACAGTCAAGCGGCGCTAAAAGCGCTAGAATCACCGTACACATTCTCAAAAGCCGTCGACAACTGTAAGAGGGTGCTACGTGAAGCAGCTAACCAGGCAGCTATCACACTCAGCTGGGTACCCGGCCACAGGAACATTGACGGCAACGAAAAAGCGGATGAAATAGCAAAGGCGGGAGCATCGTTAGACATCACAGAAGCAGTCGCGGTGCATCGACCACTCACATCAAATAAAAGAGACATTCTCACCTATCTTAGGAAAATAGCAATCCGTGATTGGTACTCTACGGACACCTGTAGAACCACCAAACTAATCTGGCTAGAGTACAACCAGAAAAGAACCGATGATCTACTAAATAGGTCTAGGCAGGAAATACACAGAATCACGGCCACAATTACAGGGCACTGGCCGTTTGGCCCGCACGCGAGTAGAATGGGTATCCCCTACAATGAGAGGTGTAGGAGCTGTAGACAGGAGGGTGCCGAGGAATCGGTTACCCACTTCCTCTGCGAGTGCCCAGCCCTCGCGAACTTTTGGTCCCAAACTCTAGGCAACTATGTGTTTTCCGACTTAAGGCGGTGTCAAACTGCCGCATCAAGGACATCAGTAAGTTTATAGTTTTAACCAAGTGGTTCGAGTAAAGCGACACGCACGGTACATCAGCCAACACATAATTGGTTCCAGGAGAAAGTGCATCAAAATGGCGCCTAGAGCGCTACTTGGGCCCCGCTCCATAGCCGGGCAGCACAGCAACCAACCAACCAACCTACAGATAAACCTCCAACACAGTAAAGTGGCGTCGAGCGAACTCCTCCTAACCCTTGAGGAGGATTCGTTTGACGTGGCGCTGATCCAGGAGCAGTGGCTCTCATCGGGAGGAAAGGTTTCTGTACTAAGCGCGCGCGGATTTGGCGTTTACTATGCGCAAACGGAAGGATGGGTGCGAGCTGTAGTAATGGTAAGGAAACAGCTGCATTCATATATCCTGCCTAATTACACTACTGAGGACTTCGTAGTGGTAGCCGTTGAGCAAAGGAATAAGCAGGCATTTATCCTGGCATCCTGCTACACACTGCGGAGGTTCCACCGATGGAGTGCAAGAGGCTAGTACAGGACGAAGGGCGAAAAGGGCGGTTGGTCATAGGCGCGGTTGCAAATGCGCACCACAATGCGTGGGGAGGAGCAGATACGAACGAGAGAGGCGAATCTCTATTTTGTTACATCCTGCAAACCAATTTGTAGATAGCCAACAGGGGAAATGTCCCTACATACATTGGTCCAACATCCAGCAATGTTTTAGATATTACACTGAGCTCCGAACGTGATATATCAAGGTATGATTGGATGGTTCTAGATAGACCATGCGTATATCAGCTTCAGCATCCCCCTAAAGAGGGTAGAGAAGGGAGGAACCTTTAGAAACCCTAGGTCAACAAACTGGACCAAATTCCAGAAACAGGTAGAAACGACACAAAGAGGTTGCCAATGTGGAAGAACTGGAGGAGTCTAATGAATTCCTAACGAGGACGCTTATGGCTGCGTAGAACAAAACTTGCCCTCTAAGAAGATTCAGAGGAAAGGTTTCTGGTGGAGCAATGAGCTGAGTCTTCTAAGAAGACAGGTAAAAGAAATGTTTAACTAGCACAGACCGCGGAAAGCGAAGCGTGTCGGAACGAGTACAGGGATATACTGAGGATATACAAGCGTGAAATTTCCAGGGCGAAGAGAATCTCATGGAAAAGTTTCTGTACGGACATAGAGTGTTCCAGCGAAACAGCACGGTTGAGAAAAGTCCTAGCAAGGCGAAATATAGTCCAGGGACTAACAAAGAAAGAGAACGGGGAATGGTCACGTAATAGTGAGGAATCCCTTGAGGTGCTTCTCGATACACATTTCCCATCGGGAGATGGTTTAGAAGAGCCAGCAGGCAGCACTCACACTTCGATCACGGAGCGGGTAGTGCCGGGCTTGGTGACCGATACCAAGATCGAGTGGGCAGTGAAGACGTTTTCTAAGTTTAAATCGCCGAGCCCAGATGGTATATTCCCAGCCATGCTACAAGTTTCAAGTAGGGCGGTCGTGGAATGGCTTAAAATAATATTCGATGGGTGCATAAGACTGAATCATGTACCGCACTCTTGGAGAACTGCTCGTGTAGCTTTCCTACCAAAGGCGGGGAAGATCGGTCACGTGTATCCCAAAAGATTATAGACCCATTAGCTTAACATCATTTCTGCTCAAAACATTTGAGAGGCTGTAGATGTGTACATAAAGTCCAACGTGGATGTGAAAGCTGCTCTCCACAACACAACATGCGTACACCAAAGGCAAGTCGGTAGACACCGCATTGCATAGGGTGGTAATAAGCGTAGAGAAAGCCCTGGAATATAAGGAATATACTCTAGGAGTCTTCCTAGACATTGCCGGGGCTTTCAATAATGTCTCTAAATGGCGATTATGGATGGTCTTAATTACATTAAAGTACATCCAGCCTTAACCAGATGGATCGGCTGCATGTTAAATTGCAGGAAGATTACATCACAATGGGGATTGTACGAGGCCACGAAATCAGTGGACAGGGAGAACGCCGCAGGGAGGGGTGCTATCACCTCTGCTGTGGACGCTGGTCATCAACCAAACTGCTCAGGCGATTTGATGAGGGACCCGTAAAACTTACGGCTTACGCGGATGACGTTGCAATTGTCATAAGTGGAAAGTGCCTTCCAACGATTAGCTCTTTGATGGATCGGGCGCTTCGGGATATTCGTACCTGAGCATTAAATGTCGGGTTGAATATCAACGCGGATAAGACGGATATGGTCTTGTTTACAAAGAGGTACCAGGTCCCAAATTGGATCAGGCTAAATTAGGAGGGGTGACCCTACAGGAGAAACCTTGCACAAAGTATCTAGGAATCATCCTAGACAGTAAGCTGTCATGGAAGCTCAACGTGGAGGAGAGGGTTAAGAAGACTTCAACGGCACTTTATGCATGTAAAACGAATGCTGGGGTGTACGTGGGGCTTATCGCCCTCTCTTTCTCATTGGGTTTTTACAGCGATTGTAAGCCCTATCCTATACTGTGGAGGTCTTGTTTGGTGGAAAGCCACACAAAAAACAACATACCTCAAAAAATTAGAGGGGGTATGCAGACTATCAATGCTTAGCATTACGGGAGCCCTGAAAACAACCCCGACAGCTGCACTGTATGCCATTCTGCACATTCCACCTGTAGACCTGATAGCAAAGAACATAGCGTTAACAACTGCAACCAGGCTCGGTGCCTCGGGGCAGCTTGAGCGCCGACCATACGGCCATAGTAGTATAGCGTCATCAATCACAAGACGAACAGACTACCTGATTCCCTATCTGCGCTTCGAGGGCGATCTTAAGGCCACAATAGAGGTGGACGGTTGGCGCAAGGGTGCTCAAAAGGCGGACGAGGCGATACATGTGTACACAGATGGTTCCAAGGTAGTGGAAGGAGTAGGGTCTGCGGTATACTGTGCTGATCCGGAAATAAACAGATCCTACAGGCTGCCGGATTACTGTAGCGTTTTCCAAGCGGAAATAGTAGCCGTAACCAAAGCAGTAGAAACCCTGGAAGAAAATAGCCAAGCTGCAATCGTGTTAACTTTTATATTGACAGTCAAGCAGCAATTAAGGCAATAATCTCGCATACCACAGCATCTAAATGCGTTTTAGAGTGTAAGCAGTCCCTGGAGAGAATCGGGACAGGGAGAAGCATACATCTATATTGGGTCCCAGGGCATACAGGAATAGATGGGAATGAAAAAGCGGATGAACTAGCTAAAAAGGGCGCATCCCTTGAAGCTTGCTCCGTAGACGTCCCAATTAGACTGGGCAAAATTAAGCGAAGGCGAGAGGTGCACATGATCGACCAAGCAGGAAAGGCGTGGGTTCAAGCGCGGGGCTGTAAAGTGTCGAAGATTATGTGCTGGTCTTACAACCTTAGACAAACAAAGTTGCTTCTATCATTAAAAATAGAGGACTGTAGACTCATGACGGGTATTCTGACTGGACACTGCCTTCTGGCGTCACATGCCTTTGAATTAGGCTTGGTCAGTGATAGCGGATGTAGGAAGCACGGGCTTGAGGAGGAAACGATCGAGCACGTTCTGTGCTCGTGCCCTGCGCTTGCCAGGCTAAGACTCCAGTTACTAGGAGTGATACAGCTGTCAGATCTAGAAGCAGCAAGTGGCTTAAATCCTAGGAAGCTTCTAGTATTTGCCAAGAGGACGGAGTTATTTTATAACATAGGCCCTGGTTTTTGATAGGGTATATCAGTTTGGTCCACTTTTTCGATATCAAAAATTTCGAAAAATTTAAAAAAAATGACATAATTCTATAAAAAAAAATCTAAGGCGCGATAACCTCCGAAGAGGTCTAAGGCCGAGCTTCTCTTCCAATTTGCGTCGTGCTCCTCTTGATTTTCCCTACAAATTGGCCGGACGGGGCCTACATGGTTTTATGCCGACTCCGAACGACATCTTCAAGGCAGATGAGTTTTCACTGAGAGCTTTTCATGGCAGAAATACACCCGGAGCGCTTGCCAAACACTGCCGAGGGGCGACCCCGCTTAGAAAAATTTTCTTCTAATTGAAAAACCTTATTTCAAAAATTTTTGATGTTGCTTTTCCCGGGCTTTGAACCCAGGGCATCCGGTGTGGTAGGCGGAGCACGCTACCATCACACCACGGTGGCCGCGACATAATTCTATACCGAATACAAAAAAGGGATGAAACATGGTGATTGGATTGGTTTTTTGACGCAAAATATAACTTTGGAAAAAATTTTGTAAAATGGGTGTGACACCTACCATATTAAGTAGAAAAAAATGAAAAAGTTCCTCAGGGCGAAGTCAATAGCCCTTGGAATCATGGTAAGAACACTGTTCGTGGTATTACATATATAAATAAATTCGCGGTACCCGATAGATGATGTTCTGGATCACCCCTGGTCCACCTTTATGGCGATATCTCGAAAAGGCGTTCACCTATAGAACAAGGCCCACTCCCTTTTAAAATACTCATTAACACCTTTCATTTGATACCCATATCGTACAAACACATTCTGGAGTCCACCTTTATGGCGATATCTCGAAAAGGCGCCCACCTATAGAACTAAGGCCCACTCCCTTTCAAAATACTCATTAACACCTTTCATTTGATACCCATATCGTACAAACACATTCTAAAGTTTCCCCTGGTCCACCTTTATGGCGATATCTGGAAAAGGCGTCCACCTATACAACTAAGGACAACTCCATTTTAAAATACTCATTACCACCTTTCATTTGATACCAATATCGTACAAACACATTCTAGAGTCAGGCCTGGTCCACCTTTATGGCGATATCTCGAAAAGGCGTTCACCTATAGAACAAGGCCCACTCCCTTTTAATATACTCATTAACACCTTTCATTTGATACCAATATCGTACAAACACATTCTAGAGTCACCCCTGGTCCATCTTTATGGCGATATCTCGAAAAGGCGTCCACCTATAGAACTAAGGCCCACTTTCTTTTATAATACTCCTTAACACCTTTCATTTGATACGCATATCGTACAAACACATTCTAGAGTCACCCCTGGTCCACCTTTATGGCGATATCTCGAAAAGGCGTCCACCTATAGAACTAAGGCCCACTCCCTTTCAAAATACTCATTAACACCTTTCATTTGATACCCATATCGTACAAACACATTCTAAAGTTTCCCCTGGTCCACCTTTATGGCGATATCTGGAAAAGGCGTCCACCTATACAACTAAGGACAACTCCATTTTAAAATACTCATTACCACCTTTCATTTGATACCAATATCGTACAAACACATTCTAGAGTCAGGCCTGGTCCACCTTTATGGCGATATCTCGAAAAGGCGTTCACCTATAGAACAAGGCCCACTCCCTTTTAATATACTCATTAACACCTTTCATTTGATACCAATATCGTACAAACACATTCTAGAGTCACCCCTGGTCCATCTTTATGGCGATATCTCGAAAAGGCGTCCACCTATAGAACTAAGGCCCACTCTCTTTTAAAATACTCATTAATACCTTTCATTTGATATGCATATCGTACAAACACATCCTAGAGTCACCCCCTGGTCCACCTTTATGGCGATATCTCGAAAAGGCGTCCACCTTTCATTTGATACCCATATCGTACTAACACATTCTAAAAGGTGTCCACCTATAGAACTAAGGATCACTCCCTTTTAAAATACTCATTAACACCTTTCATTTGATACCAATATCGTACAAACACATTCTAGAGTCACCCCTGGTCCATCTTTATGGCGATATCTCGAAAAGGCGTCCACCTATAGAACTAAGGCCCACTTTCTTTTATAATACTCCTTAACACCTTTCATTTGATACGCATATCGTACAAACACATTCTAGAGTCACCCCTGGTCCACCTTTATGGCGATATCTCGAAAAGCGTTAACCTATAGAACTATGGCCCACTCCCTTTTAAAATACTCTTTAATACCATCCATTTGATACCCATGTCATACAAACACATTCCAGGGTTACCCTAGGTTCATTTTCCTACATGGTGATTTTCCCTTATTTTGTCTCCAAAGCTCTCAGCTGAGTATGTAATGTTCGGTTACAGCCGAACTTAGCCTTCCTTACTTGTTATATATAAGATTTAAATAAAATGTGAATAGAACCACAGTTACACAATACAGTCCAACTTCAATTAAGCTGTTTTTAGGTGTGAAAGCAAGTTTCCTTTCATTAATAAAGTGAGACAACCGCTGTTTTGCAGTCAGATATTGTGCTACTCTTTTTCCGCAGTTTTGCAGAACGCCGATACTTCTGAAACATCAAATATACGTTAATAACAAATGGGGCCTAACCCCAGGGGTCTCTGATGAGGGTTCTCATTTCTAACACAAAAGACGTTTACGCGGTTTTGCACTTTCACCGACGATATATATAAAGTTGCCGCATGGCTTCCGTCATATTTTATATTTCTTATAATTGCTTACTTAAATTTTTTGTACGCGTGTTTGTATGTATGTAATAAGTGTTTGTATATCGGCTGTGCAATTTGATATCCTGACTGTCAATGCACACATCACTGTACTGTCATCACCACTTTTAGCAGCCTTGGGTTTTTGCCTAAATGGCAAGCTGCAGGTTCAGAGACAAAAGCATAAACCAAATATTGAACATCAGCAACTATGTACACAGATAGACTTTTTGTACTTCCATATATACATGTACATTTTACATATGTACATATACAGTTATATGTACAAGTGTAAAAAATGATAAAATAACACGAATCAAACAATTCTGCTAAGCGTAAGCGTCGTGTTTCAAGCTTAATGGAATGCGTGTAGATATGCAAGAAGCAGTGGCGTAGCGAGCTAATCTTGCGCCCGGATCCCGCGACACTTTATCATGTCGTCGATGCCACCATCAATTGACAAATAACAAAACCACCCAAATACCATCATGTGGCAAACTTGAGATTTCTTAGTCCCGAATACAGAGCATCGAGCTCCATCCAAAAAAATATGTGCTTTCATATTTAAATATCAATTTTGTAAAATAACGGTTAAATAGAATTTGGACTAGAAAATTGCATTTAACGGGGAAAAATAAACAAAATGTTCTAACATACTTAGAAAAAAAAGATCACTTTAATTTATCATGGAACAAATTCCTAAAGAAAAAAGGGTGTAAAATAAGTTTTTCTGCACTCCTGTAAAATTTGAATGCCGTCCGTTTTGCAGTGGTTGATATATGGTTTTGCGAAGGCATCGAAAATTTTTTTTGGTAAACAGATGTAAATCGAATTTTTTTCGAGATTTTATTTATTTTATAAATTTTTATTTAATAATTTGGGAAAAATTTAAACAACGTGACATCAGGACGGAAAAGGCGACAGCTGTTTCGATTATACCTCTTCAAAGCCTTTTCTCTCATGAGTGGGATTCGAACCCGCACTCCTACGATGGTTGAAGTGTTACAAATGCATTATCGCAATCCTGTAAATTGGCATAACGTGAGAAATTTCACTTTATACGGAAAACTTACACATCTAGCTGATTCTTCAGCGTATTTTCTTCAACCGTACTCCGAGATTTTTGAAAAATATGCTGAGATAGGATAATATTCCACTAAATTTTAAATATATTTTCCAGAAAACAATTATAAAAAATTATAATTTTTCAGTTTTTTTTGTTTGTTTAGTGGAGCGTTTGGAACCCCTTATACAGTAGCACTCGGGGTATGATGATGCTTTGTCCCCCCTCGCCACCCACCACTAGGCCTCTAGCTATAAGGTTCATCTGCAAGGGTAAAAGGGCAAGTGACTAAAGCAATGAAGAAACAAACCAAATAAATAAATTATTAAATAAAACGAAAGCAAAGAATAGAAAAAAATGGAATGAAATTATATGAAGAGAATGAAAAACTAATGAGCTGTGACATCTCCAAAGGGAAGCATGGCCAAGGGAAAGTTATATTGTGAGCTTAGATCGATCGAACACCCTAGCCAATAGACCAACAACAAACAAAAAGAAACATCAAAGTGCACAATTAGAAAAAAAACAACAAGAGAAGGGGAAGAGATAGCTAGCAATATATGTATTTATAATTAAGTGTGTGGTTGGCATTATTATTATCGTAAATACTTATGGGTCACTAGACAACAGCGAAGGGGATCCATGGAGTGAGCTCCATAGTGTTTGGCATTGGTGAAATACCAAATACGATAACAGATACAAATGCATACTCCATTAAAAAATCTGCATGCAATAAACAATAATAAGAATTCGGTCCAATATATTTCCGAGCAGAAATTCTTCTCCAATTTGGGCAGCGCTACTCTTAATTACTCTCACAAACTGACAGCACCTGCCGTTTTTAATGCAAAAGGCATCTGCTGAGGCAGTTTAATAATTTGTGTTAAATTATTTTGATTAAAAGCCACATAACTTGAGCTCAGATCTAATGCTTGGTAAACGAACAAGCAACCCGCTACGTCCGCATGCACATAGAGATCAAAAACTTTGCCGATATATAACCTGATTTTGAATTAAACACGATCAGATAGCGTGAATTTGTCGAAGTCACTCCACTTACATGTATCTTCGTCAATGTCTATGGTCCTAGCTGCTAACGGTGTTCTTCGTGCTTCTCCGCCCTATATTACGGAGCATTTGGCTGGTTGGCAGGCGTGGAGAGTGCCCTTCAATTTCGCCTTTGCGTATGTGCCGTTATGATGCCTCAGCTTATTAGTTATTCTAGATAAAAAATGTCCGTAATTGGAAAGAGGGGCCTCAGTCCAACTATCCTACTGACTCGAAGTATTTGAGAAGCTTCCCATACCCACCGTAATTAAAACTCTAAACGTTGTGCACTTCTGAGTTGCGGGAATGGTGATGCATCGGTACTCTCTCGGATCAATGGCATAGTCAAAAAGCTGTTTTCATAGGACTATGTATCTGAAGTGAAGGTAACACAATCCAAGTAAGAAAGCGACTAATACGAAACATTTTTGTAACAAAATTTTAGTGTAGAAAATTCAGGTAATTTTTATTTAATTTTTTTTATGTGAATAAAAGATGTTCTTTTTTTTTGGAAACAGAGGAAGAGGGTGTCGCCTCCACGCTGGCAACACCTGGTGAAAAACCATTGCCCGAAAGAAGCGTTAGACGCGATTCGTTTGGCGGTTAACAGTCGTCAATATAGATAGAGAAACTATCTCTGGAAGCCAAAATAAAAGGAAGTTCTGTGCATTGATTACGTTGGATATCAAGAATTCTTTTAACACTGCGAACTGGATGCAGATAACGGCAGCGTTGCGAAGCTTCGGCAACCAGCCTACTTACGCAGAATAATAGGTAGCTATTTTAAAGACAGAGTACTTCTTTTTGACACGGATCAAGGAGCAAAATAGTGGGCGTCCCACAGGGATCTGTCTTCCGTCCAACGCTTTGGAATGTAATGTATGACGGGGTGTTAAAGATTGATCTACCAGAAAACACGCACATTGTGGGATATGCTGATGATATTGCAGTGGTAGTAGTGGCCAAGAAACTGGACCTGCTTCAAGCATTATGTAATAACGCCGTAGGAAGAATAAAAGAATGGCTGACCAGTACGGGACTGGAGTTGGCTAGCCAAAAGACGGAAGTGGTATTAGTAAGCTGTGAGCGGTCGGCGAACGAGTTAGTAAAACGATATTAAACACGTTAAAATTGCTGTAAGAACGCCGCGTTTAAACGGTCAGGTCGAGCGCGCGAATCAAACGATCTTAAACTGTTTACGTACGACAACCGAAAACGCAAAAGAATGGACCATAAATTCACAAAAGAAAAGTTCCTCTGTCTTTAGCCCTAACGAACTCATATTTGATTTCAATCTACGAGATATCGTTCATAACCAATTACTAGCAGCCGTACACAATGATACTTTCGAAAACACAGATCCGGTTAGCATCGTCGATAAGAGAAATGAGGCGAAAAATAACATCGAACGCGAAAGATCAAAATGGAAGAAACGTTTCCATACGAAGCATGTAACTCCACGAGGATTTAAAGAAAACGACTTAGTAGTAATTGAAACCGAACTGCCCGCAACCGGTGAAAAGCATAAGCTAATACCGAAATATCGAGGTCCGTACCGTATCGCAAAGGTTTTAGATAAAGATCGGTATTTAATCGAGGATATACCGGAAATGCAAATTAAAGCGCGAAAATTCTGCTCCGTATATGAGTCTAGTAAGATAAAACCTTGGTACGAGAACAGTCCAAAGCTAGACAACGAAAACATCGAATCCGAGGAAATCGCGGACGATTTCACGTCAGGAAAGGCCGAGCTGTCACTTAGCGACCCTACAAACATATTAACAGTTGGCAACCACTAAAGAGATACTACCTTTTTGTCCACGAAGCGAGTTGTATTCGAGTCGTCAGAGAAGCAAGATATACGAACGTGCAGAATTATAGAATTAAATACTAAATTTTGTAAACTCAAAGAAGATATTACTTTATTACGTTCCAACCATTTGACTTCAATTAAATGTATTGATTAACTCTAATCGTGTATATTCCGTTATTGAACTCGAAGTGCCAATGAAGTAAGTACATGCCATCCATTGACAATAGAATGAGAAATAATAGGCAATTAAATAAAGCCTAAAAACTTGAAAATAAAATAATTAAAAAAAAATTTACTTAAACAGTTTTATTGAAAACATTACTTACATTTAGTAATAATAATAAAATTATTAGGAAGGTACTAGTCATCACACTCCTCACCAATCTAGGGCGTTGATCAGACAATTAAATAAAAGCATTGGACGCGTAAAATTTCTATTGATAGTCATAAGTAAGACCACCTGAACCTTAATCAGGTTATGCTACGCCTCACATTTTTAGAAATTTCACGCGCCCAACGCTTTTATTTAATTGTCTGATCAACACCCAACTTCGGTTGTCCACTGCTGGTAAGCTCCCAATTTTCCTCACACGCCGTGTGGCGTTACCTTTTCCGTAAAGGATTCTTGGAGGGCGCCGCCTCCAAATCGTCGTCGTATTAATCCCTTCCAAATTGGTTTATTATAATCGTGGTGGCCGACGTCACCACCCTTTAAATAACATTCAAAATGAATAATGGTGCACCGATTTACAATATATACTATAATAAATCTCTAGAAAATCGTGTCTGTACATCCAAGATTTCTAAAAAAAAATGAGTGTACTTGACGTTTGGAATGTCGTAGAATCCATCGGCACCACTTTTTTCTGTTTGTATGTTTGTCTGTATGATATCGATAATCTCGGAAACTAAGGAATGGATTTTTATGAGACTTTCACGGATGGATAGCCTGTACTCCAGAAGGGAATCTAGAACTTATTTCATTAAAATCGCGTAAGAAACAAAAAAGATCTAGTTGTTTAAGCTACTTTTAAGGATTTTTTTTTGAAAAACGAAGGAAATCTATCTTCTA
The DNA here is from genome assembly GCA_029619165.1 of Eurosta solidaginis. Taxonomy (NCBI): domain Eukaryota; kingdom Metazoa; phylum Arthropoda; class Insecta; order Diptera; family Tephritidae; genus Eurosta; species Eurosta solidaginis. Next base: position 8,530 of record JARSSU010012528.1, on the reverse strand, counting down.
TCTATCTATCTATCTATACTATAACAAATCTCTAGAAAATCGTGTCTGTACATCCAAGATTTCTAAAAAAAAATAGTGTACTTGACGTTTGGAATGTCGTAGAATCCATCGGCACCACTTTTTTCTGTTTGTCTGTTTTTCTGTATGATATCGATAATCTCGGAAACTAACGAGTGGATTTTTATGAGACTTTCACGGCTGGATAGCCTGTAATCCAGAAGGGAATCTAGAACTTATTTCATTAAAATCGCGTGAGAAACAAAAAAGATATAGTTGTTTAAGCTATAATTAAGCTACTTTTAAGGATTTTTTTTTGAAAAACGAAGGAAATCTATCTTCTGTCTATCAATACTATAATAAAACTCTAGAAAGTCGTGTCTGTACATCCAAGATTTCTAAAAAAAAATGAGTGTACTTGACGTTTGGAATGTCGTAGAATCCATCGGCACCACTTTTTTCTGTTTGTCTTTGTCGGTTTGTCTGTTTTCTGTTTGTCTGTATGATATCGATAATCTCGGAAACTAACGAATGGATTTTTATGAGACTTTCACGGATGGATAGCCTGTAATCCAGAAGGAATCTAGAACTTATTTCATTAAAATCGCGTGAGAAACAAAAAAGATATAGTTGTTTAAGCTATAATTAAGCTACTTTTAAGGATTTTTTTTTGAAAAACGAAGGAAATCTATCTTCTATCTATCTATTATCTATACTATAATAAATCTCTAGAAAATCGTGTCTGTACATCCAAGATTTCTAAAAAAAAATGAGTGTACTTGACGTTTGGAATGTCGTAGAATCCATCGGCACCACTTTTCTTTTTCTGTTTGGTCTGTTTGTCTGTATGATATCGATAATCTCGGAAACTAACGAATGGATTTTTATGAGACTTTCACAGATGGATAGCCTGTAATCCAGAAGGGAATCTAGAACTTATTTCATTAAAATCGCGTGAGAAACAAAAAAGATATAGTTGTTTAAGCTATATTAAGCTACTTTTAAGGATTTTTTTTTGAAAAACGAAGGAAATCTATCTTCTATCTATACTATATAATAAATCTCTAGAAAATCGTGTCTGTACATCCAAGATTTCTAAAAAAAATGAGTGTACTTGACGTTTGGAATGTCGTAGAATCCATCGGCACCACTTTTTTCTGTTTGTCTGTTTCGTTTGTCTGTATGATATCGATAATCTCGGAAACTAACGAATGGATTTTTATGAGACTTTCACAGATGGATAGCCTGTAATCCAGAAGAGAATCTAGAACTTATTTCATTAAAATCGCGTGAGAAACAAAAAAGATATAGTTGTTTAAGCTACAAATTAAGCTACTTTTAAGGATTTTTTTTTGAAAAACGAAGGAAATCTATCTCTCTATCTATACTATAATAAATCTCTAGAAAATCGTGTCTGTACATCCAAGATTTCTAAAAAAAAATGAGTGTACTTGACGTTTGGAATGTCGTAGAATCCATCGGCACCACTTTTTTCTGTTTGTCTGTTTGTCTGTATGATATCGATAATCTCGGAAACTAACGAATGGATTTTTATGAGACTTTCACAGATGGATAGCCTGTAATCCAGAAGGGAATCTAGAACTTATTTCATTAAAATCGCGTGAGAAACAAAAAAGATATAGTTGTTTAAGCTATAATTAAGCTACTTTTAAGGATTTTTTTTTGAAAAACGAAGGAAATCTATCTTCTATCTATATCTATACTATAATAAATCTCTAGAAAATCGTGTCTGTACATCCAAGATTTCTAAAAAAAAATGAGTGTACTTGACGTTTGGAATGTCGTAGAATCCATCGGCACCACTTTTTTCTGTTTGTCTGTTTTGTCTGTATGATATCGATAATCTCGGAAACTAACGAATGGATTTTTATGAGACTTTCACAGATGGATAGCCTGTAATCCAGAAGGGAATCTAGAACTTATTTCATTAAAATCGCGTGAGAAACAAAAAAGATATAGTTGTTTAAGCTATAATTAAGCTACTTTTAAGGATTTTTTTTTGAAAAACGAAGGAAATCTATCTTCTATCTATACTATAATAAATCTCTAGAAAATCGTGTCTGTACATCCAAGATTCTAAAAAAAAATGAGTGTACTTGACGTTTGGAATGTCGTAGAATCCATCGGCACCACTTTTTTCTGTTTGTCTGTTTGTCTGTATGATATCGATAATCTCGGAAACTAACGAATGGATTTTTATGAGACTTTCACAGATGGATAGCCTGTAATCCAGAAGGGAATCTAGAACTTATTTCATTAAAATCGCGTGAGAAACAAAAAAGATATAGTTGTTTAAGCTATAATTAAGCTACTTTTAAGGATTTTTTTTTGAAAAACGAAGGAAATCTATCTTCTATCTATACTATAATAAATCTCTAGAAAATCGTGTCTGTACATCCAAGATTTCTAAAAAAAAATGAGTGTACTTGACGTTTGGAATGTCGTAGAATCCATCGGCACCACTTTTTTCTGTTTGTCTGTTTGTCTGTATGATATCGATAATCTCGGAAACTAACGAATGGATTTTTATGAGACTTTCACAGATGGATAGCCTGTAATCCAGAAGGGAATCTAGAACTTATTTCATTAAAATCGCGTGAGAAACAAAAAAGATATAGTTGTTTAAGCTATAATTAAGCTACTTTTAAGGATTTTTTTTTGAAAAACGAAGGAAATCTATCTTCTATCTATACTATAATAAATCTCTAGAAAATCGTGTCTGTACATCCAAGATTTCTAAAAAAAAATGAGTGTACTTGACGTTTGGAATGTCGTAGAATCCATCGGCACCACTTTTTTCTGTTTGTCTGTTTGTCTGTATGATATCGATAATCTCGGAAACTAACGAATGGATTTTTATGAGACTTTCACAGATGGATAGCCTGTAATCCAGAAGGGAATCTAGAACTTATTTCATTAAAATCGCGTGAGAAACAAAAAAGATATAGTTGTTTAAGCTATAATTAAGCTACTTTTAAGGATTTTTTTTTGAAAAACGAAGGAAATCTATCTTCTATCTATCTATACTATAATAAATCTCTAGAAAATCGTGTCTGTACATCCAAGATTTCTAAAAAAAATGAGTGTACTTGACGTTTGGGAATGTCGTAGAATCCATCGGCACCACTTTTTTTCTGTTTGTCTGTTTGTCTGTATGATATCGATAATCTCGGAAACTAACGAATGGATTTTTATGAGACTTTCACAGATGGATAGCCTGTAATCCAGAAGGAATCTAGAACTTATTTCATTAAAATCGCGTGAGAAACAAAAAAGAGTAGTTGTTTAAGCTACAATTAAGCTACTTTAAGGATTTTTTTTTGAAAATGAAGGAAATCTATCTTCTATCGTACATTGATGTTATACGCGCATAGCTTAATAACTTTTAAATGGCAACAAAATGTGTGTCATCACAGCTTGGTTATACAGCTTGTATCATTCCATGTGCATTTGTCCTTTGCAAAGGATTTGCGTCTAGTCTCGGTCTTTTACAGTTAGGTATGTCTAAAGACGTTTTACTTGCATGCCAGGTATTAAGGCGTTCCAGGTTATTCGCGTGCTTTCAGTACACGTGGGACTGCGGAGAGCGCAGGAGAGCATGAATCGTGATATTCCGGCATACTAATACATCACCGCTTCGTAAAGAGAACGCTAATGGCTTTCCTCCGTTCTTTGTGGCCACCATTAAAATATTGCAAGTTGTCCGAGTAACTAGTTACATCTAGTTAACAACGTCTTATACTGAACTTCATATTACGTCTCACCGTGGTATGAGAATAGGGTGCAGTACGGATCGGCACTGAATGATCGTGGACAGCAGGTAGTGTGTGCAGTGGGAGAGAAGTGGACAATGCTGCTTAGTGCTATGGCGCTAGCGTGTTCAGAATCCAATACGCTCGCCAGAGAGCTAGTGAGCTGAGATAAGAGCGTGTGAAAATCGCATCGCGGCATCTTTTCTGTATATCTCTTCGAGTTCCAATCGTGATGGTAACCAGAGTACGCCCAACGCATTGATATACTTATGCGGCGCACTTCATTTTGTCATTACCTTTGTGTAGAGAGCAGCCACCAATCATCTAGCACTTCTTTTGAAAACACATGGTGGACTTAGATTATTTATATTGGTGTGCGTGGGTAATCTGTGTAAACCGCGACTATTCAATAGACGTTGACCGTGAGCATAAATGATTTTTTATAATAATAATACCCGTGGAAGCAAGTGTATAGCAACGCCCTGTGTTTACTGGTTCAAACCGAGAAAGGCCCTTTTACATATACGGCATTGTTTAGAGCCTATGGATCAGCTAAAAAACAATTGTCGGTAATAGCTAATCAGGCTACAGACGAACTACAAACCGCTGCAGAATTATGTGGACTATTTAAGTCATTACAGAGCTGAAGTCTGGCACCGGTGACTTTCTCTTTTAAAATATTAAACTTTCTTTGAACATTTACAATGATTTCACACCAATCCTTTATCAAATATAAATATTGCAATTTCCACGCATCAGTCTTCTTAGAGAAATTATCCATAAATCAGCTGATCTATACCCTACAGGAAACGCTGATAACTTTACCAACCCATTTACACTTTTGACAGTCCGAAAATCTTTTACAATCCCAGGGTAGGAAGTTTCGTATATTTATCCCTTTGAAGCTACGTAGCACTGCACTTCATTGCAAAATATATTTGGATGTATGCTTAGAGGGCATTCACATTAGCGTCAGCAGCACTGCGTGACCCGGCACAGCACCCAGCGGTTAGGGGTCAGAATCTACCCGCGAATGTATGCCTGTCGAAGAGGTGACTTTCAGTTCCAGGCACTATATAGCTTCTCCAAACACCAATTGTCAGCCTCACCTATCGTGCCGAATCTGTTTCACTAACAGACGAGGCTCTGACGATCCCCAGCTCCTCATGGAAACGTTGGTGTGGGCGAGGGAGATGCCCGTAAGGTTTAATGTGGACATATAAACAGTTCCCCGAGATGGTCGGACTAGTACCAGGTAATGTGCTGTGTTACCAGGAGCGTACCGTCTGTAGATCTGCAAGACCCATCCTATCGATGCTCCCCAAATGTCGTGTACACGAAGTACCTTATCGCTACACAACAGCACGGCACAGCACGTTAAAATTGATCAACAACTAGCAAACAAGCACACGGAAGCGGAAGCGCGCGCAGTGCTGCTGTAGCTAGATGTGAAATACTGCGTGGCAAAATACCTATTTACCACAAACGACAAATAAACGAGGACAGCTATTATTTGAATAAATATATATTATAATACATAAAAAAATGAATATCCTATTTACACTAACTAAATACAATTGGGAGACCGAAGGACATCACCTTCCTCTACCGGATTTCTTCCGAGTCAGTGGGTTGTTTATTATCCCTGCTGCTAATGTGGGTGTCGATAGGATAATTACGGGTCGAATGTCATAATTTTTTGCCATTATATCGAGCGGTAGCCGGGACCCTCTTCTCCTAGTGCGCACTTCTCGCCCTAACCGTTTCGTAGTACCGTGGCCTCAAAAAGATTGCTCGGAAAGTGTAGAGGTAGGAGCAGAATAGACGGAACAGCTTATTAAAATGTATGCAGATAGGCAAATTTCGGGCAGAACACGTCTGCGGTCTGCTAGTAATAAATAATTTGTAGAACCATCTATATATGGCGTTCGTGCAGAAAAAATGCTGTTTAAAACGCATGAGTGTGGAATGACTTATATCCATCGTCTCTGAAAAATAAAGCGGGCCCTCAATATATAGTCACTACTAATTCCCCGACTGCACAACACTCTAATGACGGTATTTACTCTCTACTCATTTTATTTGTTAGTACTTAATTCTTTACCACCACTCACGTGTGGGGTGGTGCTAGATTAGCGTTTTCATTACAATAGCACCAACAGTATCGTGCTCGTGTGTAGTACAGTGTTTTAATATTACACAGAGAACACCTACTCTATTTGCTGCATATGTTAGTTCGCATTGTGAATAATTACATTTTGCCAAACATACTCGATCAGTTAATAAGAGATAAGCTGCGTCAGTAGGACCTAGTATTTATTATTATATCAAAAAGATATAGTTGTTTAGCTATATTACGCTACTTTTACGATGAAAACGAGCAATCTATCTTGCTATCGATCTATCTATCTATACTATAATAAATCTCTAGAAAATCGTGTCTGTACATCCAAGATTTCTAAAAACAAGTAGGAAGCTAAGTTCGGGTGTAACCGAACATTACATACTCAGTTGAGAGCTATGGAGACAAAATAAGGGAAATCACCATGTAGGAAAATGAACCTAGGGTAACCCTGGATGTGTTTTTTGTACGATATGGGTATCAAATGAAGGTGTTAATGAGTATTTTAAAAGGGAGTGGGCCTTAGTTTATAGGTGGACGCATTTTTCGAGATATCGCCATAAAGGTGGACCAGGGGTGACTCTAGAATTTGTTTGTACGATATGGGTATCAAAAGAAAGGTGTTAATGAGTTTTTAAAAGGGCGTGGGCCTTAGTTCTATAGGTGGACGCCTTTTCGAGATATCGCCATAAAGGTGGACCAGGGTGACTCTAGAATTTGTTTGTACGATATGGGTATCAAATGAAAGGTGTCATGAGTATTTTAAAAGGGAGTGGGCCTTAGTTCTATAGGGGACGGCTTTTCGAGATATCGCCATAAAGGTGGACCAGGGGATGACTCTAGAATTTGTTTGTACGATATGGGTATCAAATGAAAGGTGTTAATGAGTATTTTAAAAGGAGTGGGCCTTAGTTCTATAGGTGGATCGCTTTTCGAGATATCGCCATAAAGGTGGACCAGGGGTGACTCTAGAATTTGTTTGTACGATATGGGTATCAAATGAAAGGTGTTAATGAGTATTTTAAAAGGTAGTGGGCCCTAGCTCTATAGGTGGACGCCTTTTCGAGATATCGTTTAAAGGTGGACCAGGGTGACTCTAGAATTTGTTTGTACGATATGGGTATCAAATGAAAGGTGTTAATGAGTATTTTAAAAGGGCGTGGGCCTTAGTTCTATAGGTGGACGCCTTTTCGAGATATCGCCATAAAGGTGGACCAGGGGTGACTCTAGAATTTGTTTGTACGATATGGGTATCAAAAGAAAGGTGTTAATGAGTTTTTAAAAGGGCGTGGGCCTTAGTTCTATGGTGGACGCCTTTTCGAGATATCGCCATAAAGGTGGACCAGGGGTGACTCTAGAATTTGTTTGTACGATATGGGTATCAAAAGAAAGGTGTTAATGAGTATTTTAAAAGGGAGTGGGCCTTAGTTCTATAGGTGGACGCCTTTTCGAGATATCGCCATAAAGGTGGACCAGGGTGACTCTAGAATTTTGTTTGTACGATATGGTATCAAATGAAAGGTGTTAATGAGTATTTTAAAAGGGAGTGGGCCTTAGTTCTATGGTGAACGCCTTTTCGAGATATCGCCATAAAGGTGGACCAGGGGTGACTCTAGAATTTGTTTGTACGATATGGTATCAAATGAAAGGTGTTAATGAGTATTTTAAAAGGGAGTGGGCCTAGTTTCTATAGGTGGACGCCTTTTCGAGATATCGCCATAAAGGTGGACCAGGGGTGACTCTAGAATTTGTTTGTACGATATGGGTATCAAATGAAAGGTGTTAATGAGTGTTTTAAAAGGCGTGGGCCTTAGTTCTATAGTGGACGCCTTTTCGAGATATCGCCATAAAGGTGGACCAGGGGTGACTCTAGAATTTGTTTGTACGATATGGGTATCAAACGAAAGGTGTTAATGAGTATTTTAAAAGGGCGTGGGCCTTAGTTCTATAGGTGGACGCCTTTTCGAGATATCGCCATAAAGGTGGACCAGGGGTGACTCTATAATTTGTTTGTACGATATGGGTATCAATGAAAGGTGTTAATGAGTATTTAAAAGGGAGTGGGCCTTAGTTCTATAGGTGGACGTCTTTTCGGGATATCGCCATAAAGGTGGACCAGGGTGACTCTAGAATTTGTTTGTACATATGGGTATCAAATGAAGGTGTTAATGAGTAGTTTTAAAAGGGAGTGGGCCTTAGTTCTATGGGTGGACGCCTTTTCGAGATATCGCCATAAGGTGGACCAGGGGTGACTCTAGAATTTGTTTTGTACGATATGGGTATCAAATGAAAGGTGTTTAATGAGTATTTTAAAAGGAGTGGGCCTTAGTTCTATAGGTGGACGCCTTTTCGAGATATCGCCATAAAGGTGGACCAGGGTGACTCTAGAATTTGTTTTACGATATGGGTATCAAATGAAAGGTGTTAATGAGTATTTTAAAAGGGATGGGCCTTAGATCTATATGGTGGACGCCTTTTCGAGATATCGATAAAGGTGGACCAGGGGTGACTCTAGAATTTGTTTGTACAATATGGGTATCAAATGAAAGGTGTTAATGAGTATTTTAAAAGGGGTGGGCCTTAGTTTCTATGGTGGACGCCTTTTTCGAGATATCGACATAATTGGACCAGGGTGACT
>JARSSU010012527.1:0-49998 GCA_029619165.1 Eurosta solidaginis | reverse complement strand
TGAGACTGAGACCGAGACTGAGACTCGGAGTGTGACTGGACTGAGACTCGGAATGGGACTGGAACAAAATACATACCACCCTCTGGGACTGCAATAAGATATAAGAAAAATGAGAAAAAATGAGAGAAGAGAAAAGAGAGAAGGAGACTGAGAAAGAGATAGAATGAGGCGAAGATGAGATAGATGAAAACACGGAGGGAGGAGTGAATACAAAGATAAGGAAAAAGTGTTAGAGGGGCGAGGGCAGAGTTAGACGAAAAAGCTTATTAAAATGTATGCAGATAGACCAATTTAGGGCAGAACAACGTCCGTCGGGTCTGCTAGTTTAGTATATATATACCTAGAATGTTGAAATTTTACGTGTGGAGTGATATTGAGACTCTGACAAAAATTTGAAAACAAAATTTAAATGGGCTGGCACCGCCCACTAGTGATAAAATCAATTTTACAAATATTATTATACATAAATCAAAAATCTTTAAACCTATCATAACAAAATTCGGCAGAGATATTTCCTTTACTATAGGGAATGCTTTGAGAAAAATTAACGAAATCGGTTAAGGACCACGCCAACTTTTATATAAAAGGCTTTTAAAGGGTCTTGGGACTATTAAAATAAGCTATATATTGCAGAGAAGAGCTTTATATCAATTGTATTTCATTTTCAAGCGAATTTATTACAATAATAGGAAAAACTTAAAATTAAAAAAAGGGTGTGACACCGCCCCGTTTATGGACTAAGCAATTTCTATGTTTCTGGAGCCATAACTCGGAGAAAAATTAACGGATCGTTATAAAATTGTGTGCGCAGATTTTCCCTATATCAGGAAATATTCTAGCAAAAATGGACGAGATCGGTTAAAGACCACGCCCACTTTATATAAAGATTTTTAAAAGCGTGGTAGACAAAAATAGTAAACTATATCTTAGCAAAAAGAGCTTTATATCAATTGAATTTTACTTTTTAAATTGAATTATAACATTAGCAAAAAATTATTTGAATCAATGATTTCACTTATCAAGTTTTACTGTAAGAGTAAATGGGGAGACACTTTTCTTTTAAACGGGCGGTGCCACGTGTTATATAGAAAAGTAATTTATCTGAAATAATGTGCAATTGAAGCTCACGCTGAGTATATAATGTTCGGTTACACGGTATGTAGGTAGAGGCCTCATATTAATTGTGCTTTCTTCCTCAGCTAGTGCCGCTCGCAGGACCTCTTCACGAACGCAGTTTTCAGGTAGGATGCTCATAAGAACAGATTTACTGTGCTCACTATGCGCTCCCATGCACCACCCATGTGGGGTGCAGACGGTGGTATGAAAACCCACTCTATATCAGGACACCTTGATCTACCTGGTCAAACGATATCGTCTCAACTTCCTGAGCTAGAACTAGACTAGCGCCGTTTCGTGCCGTTGTCCGATGTTATACGCCTCGGAAACACCACGTTGCATATAAACTCTCGTAGAACCAAAAGAAAGGAATCGGTGGATAGTGACGAAGACACCTCAATATGAACGGCCCGCACGGGTCATACAGGTGAAGTGCACGCCCCAACGTTTTTCGTGCCGCTTACCAATAACAACATCCAAAGGCCGAAGTAGTCCACGCCTTCGTATGTAAAGGGCATGTAAACGCGGCGATACGCTCCATGGGAAGTGGACCCATTTCTGGTGCAGATGGTAGTGCTCTACGAATACGACAAATTTGGCACCCTTTTGCAACGGCTCTGACGATTGCTCTGAGTCCCGGGATGCAAAACCTCTGCCTCATTTCGTTGACCACGATCTCATTATGTTGGTGGTGATATTTTCGGTGATGAAAATCGGTACCCAGGTACACAATTCGATGACTCCCGCGGAAGTATAATGGGACCTTTCACGTCTGTTGGTACTGAATCAGCTGCATCTGTCCTACCTTTCACTCTTAGGAGCCCGTTGTCATCTATGTGTGGTGAAAATTAAATATTCTGCTCTTACGAATTACCCGAGCATCAGATATTTTTAGCTGCTTCAGCTCATCTGCAAAGCAATCCGACTGGTACACGCGGAAGGTAGCAGCTCGGCATAATGACAAGTCTTTTCACGTAGTAGCCTTGCAACTATTGGATTTTTAGGTTCCCATTTCACGTTAAAGCGAAGAAAACGCAAGACCTCATCAGAGCTGCCCGAAGTTTTTCCCATTTGCTGAACCGCGCATGGTTTGGTATGCAGCTGTTGATTTCCCCTATTTCATCGCTCACATGGTGGACGGTTTCAGACCCCTCCCCAATATTCTCGATGAACTCTGTATGCGGCCAATTATGGGAAGGGTATCGAAGGAAGTCCGGCCCTGTAAACCATCGCGCATTTTTATCCAACACTATATTATCGTCCCATTTGGTGCCATCGTCAGCGATGTTTGTTTAGAAGAAACCCACCACCATTCGTGTACCTGCGACTCCTGCAATATTCTCCATAGGTACCGCTACGAATTGGTTAAATTTTCGGGCATCCGATCGTATCGAATAAAGTACATCTTTTGAGTCGGACCAGAAAAACTCTACGCGTAATACCAACAGAAAGCTCGCTTGCACGAACCTCGCAAGACGCAATCCCAAAATGGCTGCCATCAACTCCAACCGCGGTATTGATATGGTTTCAGAGAGCTGCTCGAGTTTTAGACATCACGAAGCTGCAGCGGAACTCACCATTACACCCCTCTAGGTAAGCTACCGCTGCAAAGCGAGATGCTTGCATCAAAAAAACATGGAGTTCGAGTTTGTCGGAGCGCTTAAATAGTAAAACCTTGAATGCTAATTTGTGATATATTGGAGTTTCCGTGCCACTGCCACCAAGCGATGCGTTCGTTTTCGTATATGGTTTCATCAAGTGACTCCTGATCTCCAGGCATCCTGTAGTATTATTTTGGTCTTGATACGAAAAATCCGAGCAAGCCAATAGGTCAAAATTGTTATAACAGCTTGAAGGATCTCTCTCTTGTTGGTGTTCTTGGTAGAACATTTCACGAATATCACCGCATATTGCAACTGCTTTCTCCCGAATTGGAGTTAAAACACCTACCAGGTTCCTCATAAGGTCGGGACCTAAGCAGCATGCGTTCAAGCGGTACCTTCAACCTTGGCGGCTGCATCCATTCCAACCTCCTTTACCTTGTTGATATTCATAACTGAAAAGGTGGGAATATACCATGCCCTTTTCCCCTTTGTAAATCTCACTTCTGTTAACTTTCGTACGTAACCCTTGTTGAGATAGTAGCTGATACGATTTCTGATGAGTTTTCAAGATCCGGGTCTTTGACCATTTCCGCTCCAGGCACTCCAAACGTTTGTACGCCATGTTGTATGACTGCGGTAACTTAATGCTATCATATTTCCACAAAATCCCTGTTTCCCACCTTTTCTCATCTCCGATGTACCGAGTAGTCTGCTTCATTACAGTAAGCGCGCGCGAAGAATGACCGCATCAGGTTATCAAGGTGTGTATCGTTAGAGCACTCACATATATGAAGTAAAATTCCTTTGCGCGTATATATCGTGCTGCCCGACCGTATATTGACCAACCAAGTCGGCACGTGCTGCTACGAGGCCACCATTTTGACTTTGACGAATTTCCAATGGTACACTTAACTTAAGGTGGTCCAGTTCAATAGAAGACCGGGCTTGGAGGAATCATAGGGTAAGATAGGTAGTTCCTTGAAATGATTCGATAGTTGTTTTCTTGTTGGGTAATATTTCCCAGTCCATTTGAGACACAGCTCCCCATTAGGGCCATTAAGTTTAAGTTCGCGAGCCAATCTATCGTTTACCAAAGTGCAAGATGCGCCTTCATCGATGAGTACGACCAGAGCTACGCCATTGGCATGCAAAACCACGGGAATATACCTAAAGAGAGCTCTATCATGTTGCTTGCGATGTAGGCACCCATCGACGCCGCACAGCTTGTTAGAATTGCATCGACGAACTAGGTGATTCTTGAAGCATCGTATACAGAGTCGTTTTTCTTTAACAAACTGCCAGCGTAATTGCCTACTAATTGTTTTGAAGTCACTGCACTCAGCAAAATCGTGTGCACCAGTGCACTTTGGACAAGGGGCCGTGGGCGATTCCTGCGTTTTGTTGAAGGCGTTGAACAGGTATCGGGGGCTAGTAGTCTTTCCTGACGCCCTTTGTTTCCTAACTTTACCTCTGATAGCGCGCTGTTAACAGCCCGAAGAGCCATTCGTCAAATATTATGATATCGACTCGTGGAAGACCTCGCCGACGTCTACCCCATTCCAGCTTCATTTCACCCGATAATTTGTTCAGAAGGTCATTAAGTAGCATTGGATCATTCAGATATCCATCGTGATCCATAGCTTCCATTGTCGCCCTATATTTGCACAGCGAGTGCAAGATCGATTAATGTTTTCAATCGCTCTAATTTTACGGGTGGAACTTCTCGTAGCTTATGTTGGAGTGTTTCGTGTATAACGTCTGGCCGACCGAAAGTCATACGCATAGTTTCAATAGCCAAATTAACTGTAGCTGGCATATTAATTTCCCCCGGACTGGCTCTAGTGCAGGGCCTTTCAAACATTTCTGTAACCTAACAAGATTTTCTTGGCAGCGCTCCGTAGATTGGACATAGTTTGTTTTGAATAACGGCCATTCCTCTGGTCTACCTGAGAAGGAGGGCAAATCTTTAGTATAGCCTGCCTCGCTGCTACATGCAAGGGCAATAACACTGAGCTAGAATTTGTATATGGCATTGATTGAGCCATCCCAACCCAAGGGGTCTGATTATCATATTCCCCATTATGCAGACCAGAGGATGGCTGCGCACACAAAAATGGTTGAAATTGAGTAGACGTGAACGTAGAGTTTTGCACATTATTTGTTGGTGCATATGGTGATTGAACACGCGCTGTACTTAAACGCCTTTGTATGTTACCGCCATGCGGGTACCCCACATGCAACGACTGAACAAACGTTGGATTTGCAGTTGGACGGAGCTCGAAATTATTTACGTTGCTTTGTATTGCAGTATTATAATATGGATTTCATGCTGAAGTTACTATTACCATGGACATTAGAAGATAACGCCCCAGATTCAAAACTCGTCATTAAAGTGCTTGGTGAATGTACGCGCCTGTGGCAAACTGTGAGGTTAAGGCCGGCACAAGTGTCGGCGGTGACGAAAACTAGTTACTTAAAGTAGCAAATGTTGGAAGCGATGTTACGTTATTGCTATTGTATAGTGGCGCTGTTGATCATGCTCGTAACCAGCTCCGGTGAATTGCGATGCCTTACTAATTAACTCGGTTTGCAAAATATGTGAAGGTGCTTCGATTATCGTAGGTTCTGGTTGTACAGGAGGTGCAAGTGGTGAAGCGGTTACATTTGTTATGGATGGTGCGCTAGAGGTTGATGCGGTGGATGCATCGGGCATCGTGTTATCATCATTGGTCATATCGAGTTGCAAGTATTTTAGTTTGTTGCCTGGAGAAGTAAAATAGATTGAGCAGCTATGTTTGTACACGTATTTGAGCATTTATTCATAAGTAGCGCTAAAATATATACAAAGTTTTTTACATTAATCAAAATATGTATACAAATTTACCGCGTGCTATGTACTTACACTTGTGCCTGAGCTAGTAGGGTTATGCTGCCTTCTCCGTCAACGTCTCAAAAGTAAAAGAAATATCAAAGAGAGCAAGAGCGCGAATAGCTGTAGATGTAAATAATATTTAGCAAAGGCAGATAATCGCACCCATCAAGCACAAATATTTCATGGATTCTAACGTTTCATTGCTTTATGCAGCGATCTAACAGTAATACTATATCGATGTACTAAATTTGATTTAAATCGGTTAAGCCGTTCCGAGATGGTATGGATATAGAAAGAAATATAAAAAAATCAGGTGGCAACCCTAAGTGGCAACCCTTCTTAAAATAGAAATGCGGAGTAAAAAAAATTTCGTATGATATCCCATATAATTCCAAAAAATGACCCGGGTCCATACGAAAACGGGGGCCCCGATCCATAGTAGTTCTGCGCGGACACCGTAATTTTACTGTCATATATTTCCTTTCATAGCAGTGAAGTGAGACGACCAATTTTTGAACAGAAATAACTGCTGTTTAAATTTTGGCCAGTTCGATTGATTAAATACCCCACCGTGCGCTGTCTGCTAACTCTTTTGAATCATTTCCCGATAGGAAAGGTTTTTGTATTGAAAAACATCTCAAGGGGCTCATTATTCCGTGAATATTCCCCTTTATCTTTCTATATTAGTACCTATGCTATGTTTTCCCTAGGACTTTCCTCAACCGCGCTGTTTCGCTGGAGCACTTGATGTCCGCACAGAACTTTTTAAATTGAACTCTCTTCGGTCTGGAAGTTTTACGCTTTTAGATCCTCAACAGATTCCCATACTCGTCCCTGCTTTTCGCGGCCTTTGTCAGCACATTGCCGACGGCTTTGCTTTTTCTATGAATCTTCTTAAAGGGCAACCAACTGTACCAAATTGACAACCTGTTTGACCAAGAACCATCCAATCATACCTTGATATATCATGTTCAGAGCTATATGTAATATCAATAACATTGCTGGCTGTTGGACCAGCATACGTAGGGCTACTGCGCTTGTTTGCGTGTAATTAGGCAGCATATATGGATGCAGCTGTATCCTTACCATGACAGCAGCTCGCACCTTTCCTTCCGTTTGCACGCAGTATACGCCAAATTCGCTAGCGCTGAGCCCAGAATCCTTTCCTCCCGATGACAGGTGCAGCGTCAAACGAACCCTCCTCAAGGGTTAGGCATAGGTCGCTCACACTTTACTTTGTTGGAGGCCTATTGGGCTGTTTGTCTGTTTTGTTAAGGCTTTCGAGGTCCTCTTCAACCTCACCCGCTTCATGCAAGTGCAAATGCTATGTTAGGTATTTCTCGGTGTGACTCGCAACACCATTTGGCTATAAGTCCTTCTCTAACACCTTCGTAGTGAAGCCCGCGTCCTCGACCTATATCTTTGCTCTAAGACTTAAGAGGTTGTTGCTGTTGTTGTAGCAGTGCTTCGCCCCACCTAACAGCCGCGACCGTTCACAAATTGTCATCAATATCCTCAAACGGGGGTCCAAACAAACTTGCTGTTTCAACAGGGGTGTACCATAATGAAAAGGGTTTTAGAGGCGTTGGTTCCACACTACAATTAAAGAGATGGTTGGTGTCATGTGGGCGCATACATTTTGTATGTCGGGGTTGAATAGGTAAGAGTTTAACCTGTTACAGTATCCAGAACGAAGTTGGGCAAGAGTGACACGCGTTTCCCTGGGGAGTATGCGTTCCTCTTCCACAAGTTTTGGGTACTTTTCTTTGAGTACTGAATTCACCGGGCAATTCCTGACATAAAAGTCCGACGCCTGTTTGTGGAGTTCACCAAGGACCTGCTTGTGTTTTTTGCTTCATACGGCTGGGTTCTCAGGTGCCGTATTTCCTCAAAATGCTTACGGAGATGACTCCTTAAGCCCCTAAGCGGTGTTGGCTCACCAATCAGATGTCTGTTTGGATGCACAGGTTTCTGGGTATACAACAGGAACTGTTTGGTTAGCATCTCATTTCTCTCCCTGATGGGGAGTATTCTCACCTCATTATGTAGATGGTGTTCTGGGGACATAAGAAGGTAGCCCGTGGCGATTCTGAGAGCAGTATTTTGGCAGGCCTGTAGCTTCTTCCAGTGGGTAATTTATAGGCTTGGCGACCATATAGCGTAGTGCCATCGACATGGATGTTCAAAATGGTCGACATTTGGGACGTCCATGTTGTAAATAAGGTCGCGGAAGATTGAGTCGGTGATAATACCAGGTTTCGCGAGGCGAAAAAACTGGAGAGATCAGGGAGGTAGCCGTTTATTCTGTTACAGAGCTCATCGATCTGTGGGCCTGGGCCTGTGGCCATTATTGTGCAGTCATCGGCGTATGAAACGATAGTGACTCCTTCTGGTGGTGAAGGTAGCTTAGATATGTAGAAATTAAACAAAAGTGAGGATAGGACACCACCCTGTGGCACCCCTTATTTAATTCTCTTGGTTTTGATGTTTCGTTTCTAAATTACACCGATGCCTGCCGTCCACCCAGATAATTTGCGGTCCCGCTTTTAAGACGATGACATTGGTCACGCTAAACCATCCAAAGCAGTGGGCCCAGACGGCATAGCCATGCCGATGCTTAAAAGCCTAGGGAAAGAGGGTTTCAAATACTTAGCACATGTCTTCAAACTGTCCTTTCCACCTTTGTCATACCCAAAAAATGGAAAATGGCCAAGGTGGTCCCGCTACTAAAGCCTGGGAGACCAGCTAACATAGGAGAGTCGTGTCGTCCGATATCTCTCCTACCGTCAGTAGCAAAGACGCTTGAAGCCATTTGCTCCCCTACTTCCAAGCAAATTTGCAGCTAGCCTCTCATCAGCATAGCTTCAGAAAACTCCATAGCACCACCACCGCGCTAAATGCCATCAGCACCCAGATAAATTGCGGTTTAAATCAAAACCCCCACCATACAACAGTACTCGTAGCGCTAGTCCTATCAAAAGCTTTTGTTTTGCGGTCAACGATGGCACGTTACTGCAAGACATGGAAGGACCTACCCTTCCCCCATGTCTCTACTTTCCAACGCAACAACAAGATTTTCATATGACTTGGGTAAACTAGCGAGTAACATTATCGCATATAATTCCTCCTGGAGACTAACTCCTATTTCTGCTAATTTGTCCACAATTGATAAAAAACTACACAGATATTGTTGCATGCACTCGGTGTCGTTCATTCTCATAGCAAGTAGTTGTTTAAAAAGGGTAACTTTGCGAGTTGGCCCTCTTGGACGATGTAGCTCACGTAACGTAGTCCACGCATTACTTGCCGATACCGCATCTTCACATAAGTGATTTGCGATGGTGTTGCACTTAGAATTATAGAAGCTAATGCTTTTTCATCTTTGAGCTTCCAACTTGTTACTTCGATTTAATTCTTGTCAGTGGGAATTGGTTTGGCTTCTTCGCCCGATTCGACGTTCCACAGGTCTGATGAACGAGAACACTTTTTATTTGCAGACTCCAAGAATCGTAGTTAGAGTCATTTAATTTCTCGATAGAATATAATGAAGAACTCATCTTCATGCTTTTCTGGCGTAGTGGTTTTAGCAGATGTGGTCCATAACCTGTTGTATAATTACTTACTTGATGTCCGTAGAAGCAGAGTAAAACAACACACGTTTATTCAGTAATACAGTTTAATTCGAAGTGAAAGAGTAATCGATGAAGGATAAATTATAATGACATAAATTTATAATAAATCAGAGTTGCTCATTTAGTTAATATGTGGGTTGCAGAGTTGCAATATGAATTCAGTATGTTTAACACTTCTAGCTGTTAAAACGGGGCAGAAATTGCGCAAAATTTCTTATCTGAACAATCGGATGTATGAGATATATACTATATATACCACCGGTCTCTATGATTTTTTCAGACAACAATATATGCTACACACGTAAGCATTTGGTGAAATTTGAACATATCTAAACGATTTTTAAGATAAATGTAAAATAAACAAGTAAGGACGGGACTGTTCGGAAGGCTAAGTTCGGGTGTAACCGAACATTACATACTCAGTTGAGAGCTGTGGAGACAAAGTAAGGGAAAATCACCATGTTGTAAAAAGAACCTAGGGTAACGCTGGAATGTGTTTGTATGACATGTGTATCAAATGGAAGGTATTAAAGAGTATTTTAAGAGGAAGTGGACCATAGTTCTATAGATGGACGCCATTTAGGGATATCGCCATAAAGGTGGACCAGGCCTGACTCTAGAATTTGTTTGTACGATATGGGTATCAAATGAAATGTGTTAATGATAATTTTAAAAGGGAGTGGGCCTAAGTTCTATAGGTGGACGCCTTTTCGAGATATCGCCATAAAGGTGGACCAGGGGTGACTCTAGAATTTATTTTGTACGATATGGGTATCAAATGAAAGGTATTAATGAGTATTTTAAAATGGCGTGGGCCTATGTTCTATAGATGGACGCCGTTTCGAGATATCGCCATAAAGGTGAACCACGGGTGACTCTAGAATTTATTTTGTACGATATGGGTATCAAATGAAAGGTATTAATGAGTATTTTAAAAGGGCGTGGGCCTAAGTTCTATAAATGGACGCCGTTTCGAGATATCACCATAAAGATGGATCAGGGGTGACTTTAGAATGCGTTTGTACAATATGGATATCAAATGAGAGGTGTTAATGAGTATTTTCAAAGAGCGTGGTCCTTAGTTCTATAGGTGGACGCCTTTTCGAAATATCGCCATAAAGATGGACCAGGGGTGACTCTAGAATTTGTTTGTACTATACGGGTATCAAATGAAAGGTGTTAATGAGTATTTTGAAAGGGAGTGGGCCTAAGTTCTATAGGTGGACGCCTTTTCGAGATATCGCCATAAAGGTGGACCAGGGGTGACTCTAGAATTTATTTTGTACGATATGGGTATCAAATGAAAGGTATTAATGAGAATTTTAAAAGGGCGTGGGCCTAAGTTCTATAGATGGACGCCGTTTCGAGATATCGCCATAAAGGTGAACCACGGGTGACTCTAGAATTTATTTTGTACGATATGGGTATCAAATGAAAGGTATTAATGAGTATTTTAAAAGGGCGTGGGCCTAAGTTCTACAGATGGACGCTGTTTCGAGATATCGCCATAAAGGTGGACCAGGGGTGACTCTAGAATTTGTTTGTACTATACGGGTATCAAATGAAAGGTGTTAATGAGTATTTTGAAAGGGAGTGGGCCTTAGTTCTATAGGTGGACGCCTTTTCGGAATATCGTTATAAAAGTGGACCAGGGTTGACTCTAGAATGCGTATGTACAATATGGGTATCAAACGAAAGGTGTTAATAAGTGTTTTAAAATGGAGTGGGCCTTAGTTCTATAGGTGGACGCCTTTTCGGAATATCGTTATAAAAGTGGACCAGGGGTGACTCTAGAATGCGTTTGTACAATATGGGTATCAAATGAAAGGTGTTAATGTGTATTTTAAAAGGGCGTGGGCCTTAGTTCTATAGGTGGACGCCTTTTCGAGATATCGCCATAAAGGTGGACCAGGGGTGACTCTAGAATTTGTTTGTACGATATGGGTATCAAATGAAAGGTGTTAATGAGTATTTTAAAAGAGCGTGGTCCTTAGTTCTATAGGTGGACGCCTTTTCGAAATATCGCCATAAAGGTGGACCAGGGGTGACTCTAGAATTTGTTTGTACTATATGGGTATCAAATGAAAGGTGTTGATGAGTATTTTGAAAGGGAGTGGGCCTTAGTTCTATAGGTGGACGCCTTTTCGGAATATCGTTATAAAAGGGACCAGGGTTGACTCTAGAATGCGTTTGTACAATATGGGTATCAAACGAAAGGTGTTAATAAGTGTTTTAAAAGGGAGTGGGCCTTAGTTCTATAGGTGGACGCCTTTTCGGAATATCGTTATAAAGGTGGACCAGGGGTGACTCTAGAATGCGTTTGTACAATATGGGTATCAAATGAAAGGTGTTAATGAGTATTTTAAAAGGGAGTGGGCCTTAGTTCTATAGGTGGACGCCTTTTCGGAATATCGTTATAAAAGTGGACCAGGGGTGACTCTAGAATGCGTTTGTACAATATGGGTATCAAATGAAAGGTGTTAATGTGTATTTTAAAAGGGCGTGGGCCTTAGTTCTATAGGTGGACGCCTTTTCGAGATATCGCCATAAAGGTGGACCAGGGGTGACTCTAGAATTTGTTTGTACGATATGGGTATCAAATGAAAGGTGTTAATGAGTATTTTAAAAGGCGTGGTCCTTAGTTCTATAGGTGGACGCCTTTTCGAAATATCGCCATAAAGGTGGACCAGGGGTGACTCTAGAATTTGTTTGTACGATATGGGTATCAAATGAAAGGTGTTAATGAGTATTTTAAAAAGGAGTGGGCCTTAGTTCTATATGTGGACGCCTTTTCGAGATATCGCCATAAACGTGGACCAGGGGTGACTCTAGAATGTGTTTGTACGATATGGGTATCAAATTAAAGGTATTAATGAGGGTTTTAAAAGGGAGTGGGCCCTTAGTTGTATATGTGAAGGCGTTTTCGAGATATCGACCAAAATGTGGACCAGGGTGATCCAGAACATCATCTTTCGGGTACCGCTAATTTATTTATATATGTAATACCACGAACAGTATTCCTTCCAAGATTCCAAGGGCTTTTGATTTCGCCCTGCAAAACTTTTTCATTTTCTTCTACTTAATATGGTAGGTGTCACACCCATTTTACCAAGTTTTTTTCTAAAGTTATATTTTGCGTCAATAGACCAATACAATTACCATGTTTCATCCCTTTTTTCGTATTTGGTATATAATTATGGAATTTTTTTCATTTTTCGTAATTTTCGATTCGAAAAAGTGTGCGTGGTCATAATCGGATTTCGGCCATTTTTTACACCAATACAAAGTGAGTTCAGATAAGTACGTCAACTGAGTTTAGTAAAGGTATATCGATTTTTGTTCAAGTTATCGTGTTAACGGCCGAGCGGAAGGACAGACGGTCGACTGTGTATAAAAACTGGACGTGGCTTCAACCAATTTCGCCCTTTTTCACAGAAAACAGTTATCGTCCTAGAATCTAAGCCTCTACCAAATTTCACAAGGATTGGTAAATTTAGGTGCTCCTTCCATTTCGCCCGCTTGTGTTCATCCACAAGCAATCTGATGCGTTGGTTTATATCCCTCATTTGTGGGTCGCCGGGATCGAGCTGTCTTATAAGATAACGTTCTCTCGCTAAACTTGCGGCCTCCGCCGGGAAGTGGTGCCGAATTTCGGAAACTCTACCAGCGGGAATGAAACGAGCCGAGGCGGATTAATTGACCTTGCGGAAAGCACGCTCCCGTTTGGCGGGCATCAGTCGGGATAGGGAGCAAAGTGGTTGTCTGTAAAGGATTTGCATTCGTCCCACTTTCCATTTTTAAAGGATTTACCTAAACTCGCTGCATTAAAAATAAAATTGACTGAAGAAGGCGAAAGCAGAAAAATCACGCGAAAAAGAATCACCTGACAGCAAGGTTCAAGTATATATGGCGCGAGCGGACAACGGAAAAAGAACTTAAAAAAGAACAATAACAACAAACAAGATGCTAGCACAAAAAAATCGTACAAATGTTATAATTGCGGACGTAGAGGTCATTACGCGGCTCAATGCAAAGACAGAGAATCAAAAAGAGATCAAAAGCAAATGTCATTCTCCGTGCTCAAACCATCGACCTCAAACATGCTGCGATCCAACATTTGGTGCGTTGACAGCGGGGCATCATCTCATTTATGCTGCAATAGAAACGCGTTTACAACTTTCCAAAAATGGAGTGAAGTTATCACACTTGCTGGAGATCATACAATTAGAGCAGAAGGCATAGGCGAAGTCAAGTTAAAAACACAATCATTTGAAGTAACTCTCAAACATGTTCTCTATGTGCCTGGAATTCAATGCAATTTTATTTCTGTTGGAAAAGCAGTGCAAAATAATTTTGACAGTCACATTTGCAAGCGAATTTTGTCAATATAATAAACACAGACGGACAAATTATACTAAAAGCGAAAAACAGTAAATGATCTATTTTTATATGAAACAGAAGGTAATAATTTATTTATTGGAACAGTTCTAATGTCGAAGCCATGAAATGGCATAAGCGGTATGGCCATTTAAATTTTGGCAGCCTTAAACATTTGGTGGAAAAAGGAATGGCACTTGGAATGGAAGCCAAAAGTGGTTGAACGTTTAGATTGCGATATTTGTTTAAAGAGCAAATGCTGTGTAAAGCCCTTTTCGAGTGCGACAAACTAGGGCAACAGGAGCATTGGAAATTATCCATACTGACCTGTGTGGTCCGGTGAGTAAAACATCAAATGGTGGCGCTCGTTACTTTTTGACATTTATTGACGACCGACTGGTCAAGGTTTGTTTTTGTATACTTTGTCAAAAGTAAAGATGAAGACTTTGAAAAATTTAAAATGTTTCAATGTTTTGTTGAGCGACAAACGGGAACGAAAATAAAGATTATTCGCAGTGATAATGGTACTGAGTTTGTAATAAAGCTTTTGATGAATACTTACAGAAACTCGGAATCAAAAGACAGCTTACTGTTCCGCATACGCCACAACAAAATGGCGTGGCTGAACGATTCAACCGCACACTCTTGGAAATGGCAATATGCATGATGATCGGTGCTAATGTTAATGAAACATTATGGGCAGAAGCAATAAATACTGCCGCTTACTTGCGTAATAGGTCGCCAACAAAGGCATTAGATGAAAAAACTCCGTACGAATTATGGTTTAAAAGAAAACCAAATGTATCACACCTTAAAATATTTGGCTCTGTAGCTATAGCACTACACAAAACACAACATAGCAAGTTCAAAGCAAGATGTAAAGAATATATATTGGTAGGGTATTCAGATAATTCCAAAGCCTATCGTTTGTTTGAAAAATCTATGTTTAAAGTAATTATTAGCCGAGATGTGTATTTTATAGAAAACGCTGATGCAAGGGAAAACTTTGATTTGGAAATTGTAACTCTTCCATCTGGTGCAAATAGCATGAACATCGATACACCGAAAGTTAATGAAAATAGTTTGATTGTCGACACACCTCAAAGTAATGAAAATAATTTGAATATGGATGCATTTAAAGGCACTGAAAATTTAGATTGCGTAGAAAATGAGCAAATACGTGAAAGCGGCAATGAAATTGGGTTGATAGAATAATGCGACGAGAGTAGTAGTGATGTGAGTGACACAGATTGTCAACCTAAGATAGGGCCCGGTCGTCCAAAAATCGTACGTAGTGGGGTTAAGGGAAGACCCAAGAAACAATATAAATGTTCTTAATTTTATACGTGCGGATGATATTCAGATCCCTCAAACAGTGAATGAGGCTTTGTCAAGTGAGTACTCTCATGAGTGGTGGAAAGCTATGCAACGTGAATACAGCGCACTTATAGATAACGAAACGTGGCAGTTGGCGGAATTGCCAAAACACGAAGAAGCTATTGGCTGTAAGTGGGTGTTTACACTTAATCGCAATAAAGCTGGCGAAGTTGAGAGATTTAAACCGAGGCTTGTGGCAAAAGGTTTCGCGCAAAAATATGGCATAAACTACAAGGAAACTTTTTCTCCGGTAGTACGCTACGAAACAATTCGAATGATGTTCGCATTAGCCGCAGAGCACGAGCTCCATTTACATCAAATGGATGTTTCCACAGCTTATTTGAATAGCGAATTAAATGACAACGTTTATATGGTACAGCCAGAAAATTTCATTAATAAAAATGTTCCCAATCATATTCTTAAGTTGAAAAAATAGCTTTACGGACTTAAGCAGAGCGGACGTCAGTTGAATATAAAATTAAATAGTATTTTAAACGATATTGGTTTTCGACGATGTGAAAGTGAACCGTGCTTATACACAAATAATCATGATGGTAACATAAATTTAATAGCTGTGTACGTCGATGATTTACTCATTGCAGGTTCTGTCGTCAATGAGGTGACAGATACTAAATCAAAGATCTCAAAGAGAATTGATGTTAAAGACAAGGGGCCGGTCAACTATTTTTTGAGTATGGAAGTAGAACGTAACGGAGACTGTTAGTCAGAAAGCACAAATAAAGCAACTTTTAACTCAGTTTGGATTGGAGACGTGCCGTCCTGTATCTACGCCATTGGAGCAAAAATATCAAGTGAAATGCGAAGACGTTAACTGCAAAAGGGTTGATGCCTCAAAATACCAATCATTAATTGGCTCACTAATGTACATCGCTATATTAACACGGCCTGATATTTTCCACTCTGTGTGTAAGTTAGCGCAAAGGAATTCAGATCCACATGAAGAGCATTTAACTTCAGCTAAGCGAATTTTAAAATATTTGAGCAAAACATTAGACATGCTACTAAGGTATAAAAAACCCGGGAAGCCGATAATTGCTTTGTCGATGCAGATTGGGGAGGCGATGCAATCGATCGTAAATCGTACACGGGTTATACGTTTATGTTAGCAGGTGCAGCTTTTTCGTGGGAGTGCCGCAAACAACCAACAGTGGCACTCAGTAGCACTGAAGCTGAATATATGGCATTGTCTTCAGCTGCAAAGGAAGCCATATATTTACTCAAGCTATCGAAAGAGTTGAACTTGTGTAAGGACGATCCGATAACAATTAATGGAGATAATTTGAGCGCGATGCATTTAGTCAAGAACCCTGTATATCACAGCAGAAGCAAACACATTGACATACGTTATCACCATGTAAGATATGCTTATCAGGATGGTCAAATACGACTCGAGTATTGTAGCAGCAACGAAATGATAGCAGATATATTCACAAAAAATTTATCAAAGATAATTCATGTAAAGTTATCACAAATGTTAAGCTTAAGCTGAATATCTTTTATTTTTAATAAATATGTGTTTTGAGGAGGAATGTTAAACATACTGAATTCATATTGCAACTCTGCAACCCACATATTAACTAAATGAGCAACTCTGATTTATTATAAATTTATGTCATTATAATTTATCCTTCATCGATTACTCTTTCACTTTGAAATAAACTGTATTACTGAATAAACGTGTGTCGTTTTACTCTGCTTCTACGGACTTCAAGTAAGTAATTATATAACAAGAAGCTTCAAATCTCACCAAATGCTTACGTGTATATCATATATTGATGTCTGAAAAAATCATAGAGATCGGTGTTGTATATATTATATACCTCATATAAACTGTCATTTTTACCCCTTTTTTACGGCTAGAAGCTTCAAAATTCATCAAATTTCAATAAATAGTTACGTTTACATCACATATTGTTGAACTACGTGATTCGTAGTCATAGCTTTTACACGCAGACCACAAAAAAACTGAAATTTGCATCCTCACACAAAGTACCTACCTATTTGTATAACTTTCATGAAAATGAAATGGTATATTAATTTCGTCACGAAACCCAAAATTGTAAGTCCTTAAAGGAAAATAGATAGACCCACCATTAAGTATACCGAAATAATCAGGATGAAGAGCTGAGTTGATTTAGCCATGCCGTCTGTCCGTCTGTCGGTTTGTATGCAAACTAGTTCCTCAGTTTTTGAGATATCTTGATAAAATTTGGTGAGCGGGTGTATTTGGGTGACCGATTAGACATTTGTCGGAACCGGCCGGATCGGACCACTATAGCATAATTCCTCCATACAACCGATTTTTCAGAAAAAGAGGATTTTTGTCATATCTTCCTCAATTTAACAGATTGAAGCTTCGAACTTCACAATATACTTTCGTATATTGCACATATTGTTGTCTGAAAAAATTGATGAGATCGGTCGTATATATAGTTTATATCCCCCACAACCGATTGTTCAGATAAGAAACTTTTCGTAATTACTGCCCTATTTTAAGAGCAAGAGGCTTCAAATTTCAACGAATGCTTACGTGTATAGCATATATTGATAGCTGAAAAAATCATGAGATCGGTGGTATACATAGTTATATCTCATACATCCGATTATTCAGATAAGAAACTTTGCGCAATTTCTGCCCCGTTTTAAGAGCTAGAAGCTCAAATTTCACCAAATGCTTACGTATATAGCATATATTGTTGTCTGAAAAAATCCTTGAGATCGATGGTATACATAGTATGTATCTCATACAACCTATTGCGATAAGAAACTTTGCGCAATTTCTGCACCATTTTAACAGCTAGAAGCTTCAAATTTCACCAAATGCTTACGTATATAGCATATATTTTTGTCTGAAAAAATCATAGAGATCGGTGGTATATATATTATATACCCCATATAAACTGTCATTTTTGCCCCTTTTTTTACGGCTAGAAGCTTCAAAATTCATCAGATTTCATCAAATAGTTACGTTTACGTCATATATTGTTGAAATACGTGATTCGTAGTCATAGTTTTTACACGCAGACCACAAAAAACCTGAAATTTGCATCCTCACACAAAGTACCTACCTATTTTTATACTCAGTTGAGCAGAGCTCACAGAGTATATTAACTTTGATTGGATAACGGTTGGTTGTACAGGTATAAAGGAATCGAGATAGATATAGACTTCCATATATCAAAATCATCAGTATCGAAAAAAATTCGATTGAGCCATGTCCGTCCGTCCGTCCTGTCCGTTAACACGATAACTTGAGTAAATTTTGAGGTATCTTGATGAAATTTGGTATGTAGGTTCCTGGGCACTCATCTCAGATCGCTATTTAAAATGAACGATATCGGACAATAACCACGCCCACTTTTTCGATATCGAAAATTTCGAAAAATCGAAAAAGTGCGATAATTCATTACCAAATACGATTAAGCGATGAAACTTGGTAGGTGAGTTGAACTTATGACGCAGAATAGAAAACTAGTAAAATTTTGGACAATGGGCGTGGCACCGCCCACTTTTAAAAGAAGGTAATTTAGAAGTTTTGCAAGCTGTAATTTGGCAGTCGTTGAAGATATCATGATGAAATTTGGCAGGAACGTTACTCTTATTACTATATGTCTGCTTAATAAAAATTAGCAAAATCGGAGAACGACCACGCCCACTTTTAAAAAAAAATTTTTTTTAATTCAAATTTTAAAAGAAAAGTTAATATCTTTACAGTATATAAGTAAATTATGTCAACATTCAACTCCAGTAATGATATGGTGCAACAAAATACAAAAATAAAAGAAAATTTCAAAATGGGCGTGGCTCCGCCCTTTTTCATTTAATTTGTCTAGGATACTTTTAATGCCATAAGTCGAACAAAAATTTACCAATCCTTGTGAAATTTGGTAGAGGCTTAGATTCTAGACGATAACTGTTTTCTGTGAAAAAGGGCGAAATCGGTTGAAGCCACGCCCAGTTTTTATACACAGTCGACCGTCTGTCCTTCCGCTCGGCCGTTAACACGATAACTTGAGCAAAAATCGATATATCTTTACTAAACTCAGTTCACGTACTTATCTGAACTCACTTTGTATTGGTGTAAAAAATGGCCGAAATCCGACTATGACCACGCCCACTTTTTCGATATCGAAAATTACGAAAAATGAAAAAAATGCCATAATTATATACCAAATACGAAAAAAGGATGAAACATGGTAATTGTATTGGTCTATTGACGCAAAATATAACTTTAGAAAAAAACTTGGTAAAATGGGTGTGACACCTACCATATTAAGTAGAAGAAAATGAAAAAGTTTTGCAGGGCGAAATCAAAAGCCCTTGGAATCTTGGAAGGAATACTGTTCGTGGTATTACATATATAAATAAATTAGCGGTACCCGACAGATGATGTTCTGGATCACCCTGGTCCACATTTTGGTCGATATCTCGAAAACGCCTTCACATATACAACTAAGGGCCACTCCCTTTTAAAACCCTCATTAATACCTTTAATTTGATACCCATATCGTACAAACACATTCTAGAGTCACCCCTGGTCCACCTTTATGGCGATATCTCGAAAAGGCGTCCACCTATAGAACTAAGGCCCACGCCCTTTTAAAATACTCATTAACACCTTTCATTTGATACCCATATCGTACAAACAAATTCTAGAGTCACCCCTGGTCCACCTTTATGGCGATATCTCGAAAAGGCGTCCACCTATAGAACTAAGGCCCACTCCCTTTTAAAATACTCATTAACACCTTTCATTTGATACCCATATCGTACAAACAAATTCTAGAGTCACCCCTGGTCCACCTTTATGGCGATATCTCGAAAAGGCGTCCACCTATAGAACTAAGGCCCACTCCCTTTTAAAATACTCATTAACACCTTTCATTTGATACCCATATCGTACAAACAAATTCTAGAGTCACCCCTGGTCCACCTTTATGGCGATATCTCGAAAAGGCGTCCACCTATAGAACTAAGGCCCACGCCCTTTTAAAATACTCATTAACACCTTTCATTTGATACCCATATCGTACAAACAAATTCTAGAGTCACCCCTGGTCCACCTTTTATGGCGATATCTCGAAAAGGCGTCCACCTATAGAACTAAGGCCCACGCCCTTTTAAAATACTCATTAACACCTTTCATTTGATACCCATATCGTACAAACAAATTCTAGAGTCACCCCTGGTCCACCTTTATGGCGATATCTCGAAAAGGCGTCCACCTATAGAACTAAGGCCCACTCCCTTTTAAAATACTCATTAACACCTTTCATTTGATACCCATATCGTACAAACAAATTCTAGAGTCACCCCTGGTCCACCTTTATGGCGATATCTCGAAAAGGCGTCCACCTATAGAACTAAGGCCACGCCCTTTTAAAATACTCATTAACACCTTTCATTTGATACCCTATATCGTACAAACAAATTCTAGAGTCACCCCTGGTCCACCTTTATGGCGATATCTCGAAAAGGCGTCCACCTATAGAACTAAGGCCCACGCCCTTTTAAAATACTCATTAACACCTTTCATTTGATACCCATATGTACAAACAAATTCTAGAGTCACCCCTGGTCCACCTTTAGGCGATATCTCGAAAAGGCGTCCACCTATAGAACTAAGTCCCACGCCCTTTTAAAATACACATTAACACCTTTCATTTGATACCCATATTGTACAAACGCATTCTAGAGTCACCCCTGGTCCACTTTTATAGCGATATCTCGAAAAGGCGTCCACATATAGAACTAAGGCCCACTCCGTTTTAAAACACTTATTAACACCTTTGGTTTGATACCCATATTGTACAAACGCATTCTAGAGTCAACCCCTGGTCCACTTTATGAGCGATATTCCGAAAAGGCGTCCACCTATAAAACTAAGGCCCACTCCCTTTCAAAATACTCATTAACACCTTTCATTTGATACCCATATAGTACAAACAAATTCTAGAGTCACCCCCGGTCCACCTTTATGGCGATATCTCGAAAAGGCGTCCACATATAGAACTTAGGCCCACGCCCTCTTAAAATACTCATTAACACCTTTCATTTGATACTCATATCGTACAAACAAATTCTAGAGTCACCCCCTGATCCATCTATATGGCGATATCTCGAAACGGCGTCCATCTATAGAACTTAGGCCCACGCCCTTTTAAAATACTCATTAATACCTTTCATTTGATACCCATATCGTACAAAATAAATTCTAGAGTCACCCCTGGTCCACCTTTATGGCGATATCTCGAAACAGCGTCCATCTATAGAACTTAGGCCCACGCCCTTTTAAAATACTCATTAATACCTTTCATTTGATACCCATATCGTACAAAATAAATTCTAGAGTCACCCCTGGTCCACCTTTATGGCGATATCTCGAAAAGGCGTCCACCTTTAGAACTTAGGCCCACTCCCTTTTAAAATATCATTAACACATTTCATTGATACCCATATCGTACAAACAAATTCTAGAGTCAGGCCTGGTCCACCTTTATGGCGATATCCCTAAATGGCGTCCATCTATAGAACTATGGTCCACTTCCTCTTAAAATACTCTTTAATACCTTCCATTTGATACACATGTCATACAAACACATTCCAGGGTTACCCTAGGTCCTTTTTACATCATGGTGATTTTCCCTTACTTTGTCTCCACAGCTCTCAACTGAGTATGTAATGTTCGGTTACACCCGAACTTAGCCTTCCTTACTTGTTTATTTTATATTTATCTTAAAATCGTTTAGATATGTTCAAATTTCACCAAATGCTTACGTGTGTAGCATATATTGTTGTCTAAAAAAATCATAGAGACCGGTGGTATATATAGTATATATCTCACACAACCGATTGTTCAGATAAGAAACTTTGCGCAATTTCTGCCCGGTTAACAGCTAGAAGCTTCAAATTTCACCAAATGCTTACGTGTATATCATATATTGATGTCTGAAAAAATCATAGAGATCGGTGGTATATATATTATATACCTCATATAAACTGTCATTTTTGCCCCTTTTTTACGGCTAGAAGCTTCAAAATTCATCAAATTTCATCAAATAGTTACGTTTACGTCATATATTGTTGAAATACGTGATTCGTAGGCATAGTCTTTACACGCATAACACAATAAACCTGAAATTTGCATCCTCACACAAAGTACCTACCTATTTTTATACCTTTCATGAAAATAAAATGGTATATTAATTTCGTCACGAAACCCAAAATTGTAAGTCCTTAAAGGAAAATAGATAGACCCACCATTAAGTATACCGAAATAATCAGGATGAAGAGCTGAGTTGATTTAGCCATGACGTCTGTCCGTCTGTCGGTTTGTATGCAAACTAGTCCCTCAGTTTTTGAGATATCTTGATAAAATTTGGTGAGCTGGTGTATTTGGGTGTCCGATTAGACATTTGTCGGAACCGATCGGATCGGACCACTATGCATATATCCTCCATACAACGATTTTTCAGAAAAGAGGATTTTTTTCATATCTTCCTCAATTTAACAGATTGAAGCTTCGAACTTCACAATATACTTTCGTATATTGCACATATTGTTGTCTGAAAAAATTGATGAGATCGGTCGTATATATAGTATATATCCCCCCCAAAAAGATTGTTCAGATAAGAAACTTGTCGTAAGTACTGCCCTATTTTAAGAGCAAGAGGCTTCAAATATCAACGAATGCTTACGTGTGTAGCATATATTGATATCTAAAAAAATCATTGAGATCGGTGGTATACATAGTATATATCTCCTACAACCGATTGTTCAGATAAGAAACTTTGCGCAATTCCTGCCCCGTTTTAAGAGCTACTAGCTTCAAATTTCACCAAATGCTTACGTATATAGCATATATGTTGTCTGAAAAAATCATGAGATCGGTGGTATACATAGTATGTATGTCATACAACCTATTGTTCAGGTAAGAAACTTTGCGCAATTTCTGCACCGTTTTTAACAGCTAGAAGCTTCAAATTTTACCAAATGCTTACGTATATAGCATATATTTTTGTCTGAAAAAATCATAGAGACCGGTGGTATATATAGTATATATCTCATACAACCGATTGTTCAGATAAGAAACTTTGCGCAATTTCTGCCCCATTTTAACAGCTAGAAGCTTCAAATTTCACCAAATGCGTACGTGTATAGCATATATTGATGTCTGAAAAATCATTGAGATCGGTGGTATATATATTATATACCTCATATAAACTGTCATTTTTGCCCCTTTTTTACTGCTAGAAGCTTCAAAATTCATCAAATTTCATCCAATAGTTACGTTTACGTCATATATTTTTGAAATACGTGATTCGTAGTCATAGTTTTTACATGCATACCACAAAAAACGTGAAGCTTTGCATCCTAACACAAAGTACCTACCTATTTTTTATTTTATATTTATCTTAAAAATCGTTTAGATATGTTCAAATTTCACCAAATGCTTACGTGTGTAGCATATATTAGATAGGTAGGATAGGTTAGGTGGTAGCTGCCCTGATAAGGATAGCTCACTTGGACAACACGAAGGTCCGTTGTGATACCACATACACCAAAAATAACGGTGACTTAGATCTAGCTACTTAGAGAATCGTTGGATAGCAACGATAAAGCTCCGAATGATACCGATCTCAACTTTGGATATATCCTTGGGAGATCCAAGTGAGTCGCGACCGAAGTACTTTCGCCTAGTTCTGGCAAAAGCTGCACAATCAAGCATAAAGTGATTTGGTGATTCCACCTCATCATCCTCCATACAGCTGCAGCAGGATGGAGTTTCCAGTATATTGAGACGTACCGCATGGATACCCATGGGACAGTGCCCTGTCAAAACCCCAATGACCATTGATAGGTGAGCCTTAGTGAACCCAGCTATTTCAGCAGACCTCCTGCCATCCACTTTCGGCCAGAAAGATCTTGCTACCCTGCAAGACGTGGTGTCCGCCCAACGTTTGCTGAGCTGACTCGAGGCCCAGCTATGGAGGAGTAATCCACAGGTGGCCAGCGGGATCCCGAAATCCCCACAGCACCTTCATCCGGTTCAGTTGTACCGATGCGGCCTAAAAGATACGCTTGACAGTTACCCGGGATATCACTATGGCCCGGGACCCAGATAATCTTAATTGTAAAATAATTCGATGCAATCGCAAGCGAGGTCAGGCACTCCCAGACCACCCTCTATCGCACTGTAGTTGAGCTCAAGGCCTTGATAGCCGCTTGGCTATCAGAGTAGATGTTAAATTCCCTAACCGTGGTAGCACTGGATAGCATTCCATCCACCGCATCCTTAATCGCAGCAATTTCCGCTTGGGAATACACTGCAGTGATCAGCCAACTTAAACTTGCGGCTTAAATTTAGCTCTTGACAAAGACTCCCCACCAACCTTTCCATCCAGCTTTGACCCATCCGTGAACAAGTTAACCGGTCCCATGCCCAAATAATTCCTCTTCCTCAATCCTCTCTCTCTGGAATAACTGGGGTTAAGTTGTATAGGGAGCAGTTATCGGCATACAGTAGTCCGTTCTGTCCGGGATGAAGTCGAAACTGGTAAGAAGGCTACAGAGTGTCTGCGGCCAGAAAGTCTATATCCCATATCACGAAGCCTGACCAACGACCTTGCCGACGGCCGCCTTTCCCGCAATATCTACTGGGTATATGTTCAGCATGACGTTCAGTGCCAAGGTAGGTATTGTTCTTGAGAGCGCCACTGATACCGATCAGCGCCGTCAGTTGCACTGACACTAACATTTGGAGGTGCTTCGCCGTGTCCAGTGCTTTCCACCAGACCAGCACCCCCATATAGCAGAATCGGTTTGACCACCATCTCATAAAGCCAGTGTACTATTCTTGGTGAGAGTCCCCATCTCTTCCCGATAGCTCCTCTGCAGCAGTACAAGGCAATGGTGGCCTTCCTGGCCCGATCTTCCACATTGGGTCTCCAGGACAGTTTCTTGTCCAAAACAATCCCCAAATATTTAACCCTATCAGAAAGTACCAACGGTACCCCTCCATCGAGGGAGTTCTGAAATCGGGCATCTTATATCTCCTTGTGAAAAGGACCAATTCCGTTTTCCCGGGTTGACCGCCAATCCACATGATTCAGCCCACCTAGCCACAGTATCCAGGTAGCCCTGCAGAACACCGGGAAGGGTGCCCAGAAATTTGCCTCTGACTAGGATAGCGAGGTCATCTGCATAGGCAACCACCCGGCAACCATTGGCTTCCAGCTCCACAAGAATCTCGTTGACTACCACAACCCAGAGGAGAGGAAATAGGACACCCCCCTGTGGCGTGCCCTGCAACACCTTCCTCTTAATTATGGCCCCTCCCCATCCGCTGCGACAATTTCTGCCGCATAGAAGTATGCTAATAAATTCAGCCAGAGCCGCCTCGACTCCTAAACCCACCAGAGCTCTTTCGATTTCCCCCGGTAAGACATTGTTAAAGCTCGCCTCGATGTCTAGAAAGGCACCCAGAGCATACTCTTTGTGTTCCAAGGACCCCTCTATTTGCTTTACAATCGAATGGAGAGCCGTTTCCGTCGATCTGCCCTTGCAGTACGCATGCTGTGAAGCCGACAGTAACCCCCGAGGTATCCTTTCCCGTAGGTACAGCTCAATCAACCGCTCAAACGTCTTAGAAGAACGACGTGAGACTGATTGGGCTGAAATCCTTAGGTGATACATGAGAGCTTCTGCCGGCCTTCGGAATGAAAATAACCCTAACCGTGTGCCAAGACTTCGGGATATAGTTAAGCCTGAGGCAGTTAGATATATATGATGGCCAACCAGCGGCAGGAAATCCCCAAAGACCTTTGAAGCTGCGCAGGAATGATTCCATCCGGGCCTGGAGACTTAAAGGCTTGAACGACCCTATAGCCCAGGTTATTTGACTTTCCCGTATCGAATGGCAGGCGCTTCTGCATGGCCAACGACCGCCGACCATGCAGGCGAAGATCCCTGCGCAACTGTGGGACATCGGGAAAATGATTGTCCAGTAAAAGGCCTTAGGGACTCCTCGCTACTCATCGACCAGTCCCCACCATCATCTCTCAGATACCCCAGAGGAGCGGGGTTCCTAGAGAGTATTTTTCTAAATCTCGCGATTCATTGCAGCTCTACGTTTTCGCAGAAGCTTCGCCATGCATCTCGCCTTGGCTGTCCTTATTTCATATTTATAAATCCCCAGACTCAACTTATAGAGCTCCCAGTCCGAGGGGTAATTTACTCCTCCTGGCTCTGTGTGAAGAGCCGCCGACTGGACGCTCTTAGGTCGTCAAGAGAATCCGACCACCAAGGGCGGCTTGCCCTTCCCCCTGTAAGTTTTCAATGGGCAGGACAGCTGAAAGGCGCTATTGCTTGCCGAGGTGAAGTTTTCCACCAGAACGTCTATCTCAGATTCGGACAGGCCCGAACTAATGATAGGCACCGCAGGCAGTAGCTCTCCCCGCTTCCTACAATACAAGTCCCAGTTAGTACTTTTAGGGTTCCTAAAAGATATTTTTACCGGGGACGTTCTTAGTTCACTGAGAACTGAATATTTCGGCGATCAGAGAAGGGAGTGCTCGTTGAGAACCCTTCATCCAGATATCCGACCTTCCAGTTCTCTACTAACCAGGGTGAGGTCCAGGACCTCCTCCCTTACCGCAGTAATAAAGTCGGGTCATTCCCCCTATTACATATACAAAGTCCCTCATCTACAATAAAAGTAAATAAGGCTCACCTCTAGTGTTGGTATCCGAGCTGTCCCCAAATGCTATGATGGTGCATTAGCATCGGCACCGATGATCACGCCAACACCTCTCCGCCTTGCTTCAGCGGTGATTTCACCCAGTATCGTATATTGTTGTCTGAAAAAATCATAGAGACCGGCGGTATATATAGGTATATATCTCATACAACCGATTGTTCAGATAAGAAACTTTGCGCAATTTCTGCCCCGGTTTAACAGCTTTGAAGCTCCAAACTTCACCAAATGCTTACGTGTATATCATATATTGATGTCTGAAAAAATCATAGAGATCGGTGGTATATATATTATATACCCCATATAAACTGTCATTTTTGCCCCTTTTTTACGGCTAGAAGCTTCAAAATTCAGCAGATTTCATCAAATAGTTACGTTTACGTCATATATTGTTGAAATACGTGATTCGTGATCATAGTTTTGACACGCAGACCAGAAAAAACCTGAAATTTGCATCCTCACACAAAGTACCTACCTATTTTTATACTTTGCATGAAAATTAAATGCTATACTAATTTCGCCACGAAACCTAAAATTGTAAGTCCTTAAAGGAAAATAGATAGACCCACCATTAAGTATACCGAAATAAACAGGATGAGGAGCTGAGTTGATTTAGCCACGTCCGTCTGTCCGTCTGTCTGTTTGTATGCAAACTAGTCCCTCAATTTTTGAGATATCTTGATAGAATTTGGTGAGCGGGTGTATTTCAGGTGTCTGATTAGACATTTGTCGGAACCAGCCGGATCCGACCACTATAGCATATATCCTCCATACAACCGATTTTTCAGAAAAAGAGGATTTTTGTCATATCTTCCTCAATTTAACAGATTGAAGCTTCAAACTTCACCATATACTTTCGTATATTGCACATATTCTTGTCTGAAAAAATTGATGAGATCGGTCGTATATATAGTATATATCCCCCACAATCGATTATTCTGATAAGAAACTTTTCGTAATTACTGCCCTATTTTAAGAGCTAGAGGCTACACATTTCAACGAATGCTTACATATATAGTGTATATTGTTGTCTGAAAAAATCATAGAGATCGGTTGTATATATAGTATATATCTCATACACCCGATTGTTCAGATAAGAAACTTTTCGCAATTTCTACCCCATTTTAACAGCTATAAGCTTCAAATTTCACCGATTGCTTATGTATATAGTATATACTGTTGTGTAAAAAATCATAGCGTTCGGTGATATATATAATATATATATAGTATATATATTGTAACGAATTTACTGAAGTTCCGGGTATTCCAAATTCTCTGCTAACGTTCGAATCGCTAAACTGTTGAATAAATAACTCCAATATTGAATAATGCAAAAATGGCCTTTATTAAAGTACTTCAGAATAACACTTATACTTTGCAACCAATAGCTTGCTTAAACCAAATTGATTCTCGTGCCTAAACTGTTGCTGCTTTTATAGTGTTTTGTTTCCTCGTTGTCATATTTCTAGGCGGTTCTATTCTAGAATTTACTAGTTAGTTAGCAGCTATAAAATTACCAACTATAACTACGTTTAAGGCTCTCATATGAGCGTGCAGGTGTGAGTGTACTTGCGCATCTCAGATAAGATATATGCATGTGTTTGTGCGTTTTCTCTCCGCTGCGCGTACGTACATATGTGTAGACATAATGATTGATTCGTTTATGTAGATACAAGTGACTGCCTGCTTTATTGTTGTTGTGGCTTTATTTACTTAGCATCAGACTAGTGATGTGAGTATCACTTAGTGTCACTAATATTCTTCACACTGCCCTCCACCTAAGTCTGATCGTCCCGATCAGACAAATCTCTCGATCTAAACGCTGCTAGCATCTCCAAATGTACCACTCTTCTACTTCGTGGTTTCCCAATGGTTTGTATGCGGTAGATGGTATCACTGATCTTCTTCACAACTTTGTACGGGCCTTCCCAACTGCCCCGAATTTTGGATGGAACACCTTTCCGCCGGTGAGGGTTGTATAACCGTACCAAATCTCCCTCCAAGAAGCCTTCCGAATCATTGTTCTTATCGTACCTGCGTTTCATCTTGCTACTCATTATCCTAGATCGTTCCCTCGCACTCTGTTGTTTGACCAATGAAGAACTACTTCGCAGAGCTTGATCTTGACGGATTGACTTTGCATCATCACTATCGTCTTGAGGTTTCACAACATTAGTGCGCGCTTTCTTGAAACCACCCTTGCAATATTTCTGGAAAATTCTTTCAGTCGTTTTATGCGTCCATTAGGGTTTGTCAATGCCAGTATTTTTCTCGCAGCCACCTTCGATTTTGCTTTGTTTGGCCCATTCTTTCCATCAATATTTACCTTTGACTTTCGTGGTCTTTGTCGACTCTTCTCCACCAGTACTAGATTACTGCTGAGCCCTTTTTCCAAACTGAAGTTAAGTGGCACATCCTGGTTCTCATAACGCATTACCCTTCTCTGCATATCGATCTTGATGTCATGGTCAACCAAGAAGTCCACTCCCAACGATCTCCGCCACAACGAATTTGTGTAGAACTGTGACCTTTCCAATTAAGACTTCACATGATACTTCTCCTAGAACCGTAGTGCCTTATCCAGTGGCTGTACGGAGTCTTGCACCATGCAATGGTGTTATTTTCTTGTTGACTAAATTCGCTCGAATGATGGAATGAGATGCACCCGTATGTAAAGTCAGTAACCGTTCCTTTCCATCCACATGCCCTCTGACAGTAAGATTGTTTGATCTTCTTCCAATTTGCGAGATAGAGATTGTGGGGCATTCAATTGCGGGAGCCAGCTGTCGCCCCTTGCGGCTGACGCGCATTAGTTTAACGATTGAGTGGACTTGGAGATTTGCTCATCTCCTTCAGCTCTGCGTTTACGGCCACCCACATTTTTGGAACTATTAGGGTTGGTACTGCAATAACGTGCAATGTGCCCTGGCTTACCACACTTAAAGAATTTGACTACATCATTATTCTTCTGTTGCGTTCCCTTTAAAGCTTCCAAAATTGCGTCTACCCACTCTGCTCTTTCTACTTCCACACGATGAGCTTTGTATGCTGGTTTACTCAATAGTGACGCCGTTTCCTGAGTCAATGCATGTGATACCGATTCTACAAATGTTGGCTTTGGGTTTGCGTATGTAGCTCGCTTTGTTTCGACGTCCCGTATGCCGTTTATAAAGCTCTGAATCTTTACCCTTTCAATGTATTCCACGGGTGCGTCCGCATTTGCCAAATGAGCCAACCTTTCAACATCCGAAGCAAACTCCTGCAATGTCTCATTTGCTTTTTGGTAACGGTTTTGCAACTCAATTTGTTATATCTGTTTTCTATGCTCGGTTCCATAACGTCTCTCCACAGCGGCCATCAATGCTTCATATTTGTTCCGCTCTCCTTCGAGAATAGTCTGTAGGATTTCGGCTGCTGGCCCCTTCAATGCTACGAATAGAGCTGCAACTTTATCTTCAGCATTCCAGTTGTTCACTGCTGCGGTCTTCTCAAACTGTAGCTTAAAGACATGGAAAGGAACAGAACTGTCAAAGGATGGTGTTTTACCTTTGGATTACTCGCTGAAACTGCTGGGCGATTTAGTTGCAACTCCTGTATACGATCTTTCAAAGCATCCATCTCGGCTTCCATTTCATCTTGTCGTTCACTAAAAGCCTCCAGCTGCGATGAGACTTTTGTTTCCTGTGCCTCCAGTTTCGTTGAGATACGCTCTTCCTGTGCTTCGAGTTGTAATGTTATGCGTGCCTCTTGGTCTTTTAATTGTTCTGCAATTTGTGACTCCATGTGTGTTTTCTGTTCATCCAATTGTATTTCAATCTTCGCTGTTATACGTTTCTCCTGCGATTCTAGCTGAGATGACATTTGCGACGACATTTCGGATATACGTGTCTCCTGTGCTTCTATCTTGGATGTTATACGGTTCTCCTGGGATTCCAGATAGGATACCATATACGTCTTCTGTTCTTCAAGTTGTGATGCCATTTGCGACGACATTGATGTTACTGTCGATATTTGTGCAGATAATGCAGCCAATATCACGTTCAAGTCTCATAACTGTCTGCGCTGTTTCATTTTTCTCTTCAATTTTTGTTGTCTCCTCGCCATCAAGAGGAAAGACATACTCTTCCACGTTAATTCCCTTGCCTCTCGTAGTTGTGCTTGAAGTTCGATTTTAATGCCGCTTGTATTCAATCCACGGCTCTCCAACTCCTTCTTTAGCTGCTGGATCTTCCATTCACTCCACTTTGCCATCCAAGTTGTATTCGAAGTCTTCGGAATTCATTCAACAATTCATCTTTTGACACCAATTCTAGCGAATTTACTGAAGTTTCGCTTATTCCAAATTCTCTGCTAACGTTCGAATCGCTAAACTGTTGAATAAATAACTCCAATATTGAATAATGCAAAAATGGCCTTTTTTAAAGTACTTCACAGTAACACTTATACTTTGCAACCAATAGCATGCTTAAACCAAACTGATTCTCGTGCCTAAACTGTTGCTGCTTTTATAGTGTTTTGTTTCCTCGTTGACATATTTCTAGGCGGTTCTATTCTAGAATTTATTAGTTAGTTAGCAGCTATAAAATTACCAACTATAACCACGTTTAAGGCTCTCATATGAGCGTGCATGTGTGAGTGTACTTGCGCATCTCAGATAAGATATATGCATGTGTTTGTGCGTTTTCTCTCCGCTGCGCGAACGTACATATGTGTAGACATAATGGTTGATTCGTTTATGTAGATACAAGTGACTGCCTGCTTTATTGTTGTTGTGGCTTCATTTACTTAGCATCAGACTAGTGATGTGAGTATCACTAAGTGTCACTATATTCGTCACAATATAGTATATATATATTTTTTTTTGCAATTTCAGCCCCATTTTAGCAGCTAGAAACTTCAAATTTCACCAAATGCTTGCGTGTATAGCATATATTGATGTCTGAAAAAATCATTGAGATCGGTGGTATATATAGTATATATCTCATACAACCGATTGTCCAGATAAGAAACTTTGAGCAATTTCTGCCCCGTTATAACAGCTAGAAGCTTCAAATTTCACCAAATGCTTACGTATATAGCATATATTGTTGTCTGAAAAAATCATAGAGATCGGTGGTATATATCAAATAGTTACGTTTACGT
The DNA here is from genome assembly GCA_029619165.1 of Eurosta solidaginis. Lineage (NCBI taxonomy): Eukaryota > Metazoa > Arthropoda > Insecta > Diptera > Tephritidae > Eurosta > Eurosta solidaginis. Next base: position 18,102 of record JARSSU010012527.1, on the reverse strand, counting down.
ATTGTTGAAATACGTCATTCGTAGTCAAAGTTTTTACACGCAGACCACAAAAAACCTGAAATTTGCATCCTCACACAAAGTACCTACCTATTTTTTATTTTATATTTATCTTAAAAATCGTTTAGGTATGTACATCTGTTCACTATATATTTCTTATCTTATACATCCGATTATTCGGAGATTACGAACGGGATAAGATTATTGTTCAGCCCCATTCGTCAAAGGTATGAGGTCTTCAGCATAGCCGAAGACAGTCCCGTCCTTACTTGTTTAGTTATAAAATATTTTACAGAAAAATATAAAAAATCAGTTACATTGCTGTAAAATATTCTGATATTAGTGACGAAAATTTACTTTTTTTTTGTTATTTTCAATGGAAAAGGACTCTAATATGTTCAAAGCTTTATAATGCTCATTGGTTGTAGAGTCATTTGTTTGCAAATATAAACTCAATGTTCGGAAAGAATTGTCGACTCAATTCTGGAAGGCTAATGAATAGTGTCTTCTTCCGAAACTTTGTCCTCACTCTCCGTTCCGCTTAAGATTGGATCCTCTGATTTAGGAAAGTAACGTTCCACAATATCATCCTCTGCAGGAAACCCAGTTGTGCAAAGCTCGTTATATACTTCCATATAAGCTGGAACAGTAGCAGTGCATGTTGCTTGGTTTGCTGGAAGCCAAGCTTCGAAATCAGTTTCAATAATATTCTGATCATTATCAACATGGTTCAAAAAAATTAGTGGTACGCCACGGTAGTGGCACATAGTGTGCGCTGCCCACTCTGCCGCCGTCCACATGCGCTCTGCCTTTGCGCAATATTTCGTGGCAAGCTAACGATTCACCGGCAGCAAGCAAAAGCGCACGGACATTGCCTAAATTGCTTGGCATTGTGGCTTGCAATGACGAAGTGTACCCCCACCACATTATACCAATTGTGTGACAGGCCACACCATACCTTGCTCCACCGGACATCAAGGCACAGCGTCCCCATCGCCCCACCTCAACGCAACAACGTGCGTCAACACGGCCAAGCACTTATCCTCATCAGGACCACGTCCCCATTGGCAGCTGAGCCTCATCCAGGGGCCCGCTTTCGCCCTCCAGTTGCTGCATCACATCATCGACCACCAACCACTCAGCGCAACTATCGCCCAACGGGGCTTAGTAACGTCGTGGCAATCTGCAGCCGATATAATGATTGCTAGACTGATCATTCGCCTAGGGGGCCGGGATGGCTAACTGAGCCTACTTGCCAACCGTTGTGAACGGCCACCGCGATCGCAGCAACCATACGGCGCCTTTCCCCACGGCCGTCAACATTTTCACACCACTCACATACACAAACACAGTCATGAACACATAAATTTTCAACCACATACACACATGTACATATAAACAAAAAACACAAATTGTAAACCTTTGATCGATACAGTCGTCTTGGTGCGCAATCACAACGTATTTAACACTCAAACTCTCCTAGGGTCATTTTGTGAGCCAAAGCAACTTCAAACTCAAATTTTTTCTCCATCGTTATTTCAATGTTTTTTTCCTATAAGCCCAGTGCACAAATTTCAAAAGTAATTTGAAATGCGCCATACATTTTTTAAAAAGCATATTAATTTAGAAGAAAAAGACACTATACACATTAGTTACCCTTCGGGTCATTTTGTGACCCATATGAAAAATTTGTTTGGGTCACCCTGTGACCCGTTTCAATTTGTTGTGTTTTGGTCCGCTGTTGCAAATCAAACCGTTAATTATAACAAAGCAGTTATTATTTTGCAAAAAAATTCAACAGGTGCATAACTTCGGAACTTTGGAAAGTAAAATTGTAAAATAGGAATAAATGGCGGATGAAAATTGGAATTTGAGGTCAATAGGTGCAAGGGTAAGAAAGAAGGTTCAGTTACGAAGAAATTTGTGCTATTCTTAATTCATCTGAATCCAGCAAAGACTTATTTAGCGGCGACGACGACGTTAATATCGATATGGATTATATACCTGAAGTGGAAAGCGATCATGATGATTATGAGGATATTGGCGAAGGTAAAGATTTTGAAAACGATATTGACATTTCTGGAAAATCAGTCTAACTTTCAAAGCAAAAGCAAAGAAATTGCATGACACACTACCCCTTACCACATTCACTGTCTAGAGCGCTGTCAGAAAACATAATCCATGGCTGTTGTGGGAAGCAAACCATAGTCGACCAATTTTAAGCGTTGCTATGAAGCGTTTTCAAGTTATTTCGCGACTACTGGCATTCGATAATAGAGAACTGCGTAGATCTCAATGTCGCGGAGATAAATTAGCACCAATACGAGATTTTTACGAATTGTGGGTCGATAACTTGAAACTTATATATTCCCCTCTTGAATATGTTACAGTTGATGAACAACTAATCACTTTTCGGGGAAGATGCCCTTTTAAGATTTACATACCGAGTAAGCCCGGGAAATATGGTATAAAGGCTTGGGTTGCAGCTGATGCCACAACTGGTTTCTGTCTAAATTTTCAAATATACACAGGTAAAGAAAATAGGAACGCACCACCGGAAAGAAACCAAGCACAAAGGGTTGTGCTAGATTTGGTTTCTAATTATCAGGGCAGAAATATCACAGCAGACAATTTTTTTTCCACATATGTCTTAGTTTTAGAGTTACTTAAGAAGAATATCACCTTTGTCGGCACAGTACGAAAAAATAAGAGATTTTTGCCAGAATATGCATCGCCCGAAGAACTGAGGAAAATACCGTAATACACAAGTAAATTTTTTTTCAATGATAAAGTGTCACTTGTTCAGTATGTACCACAAAAAGTTAAACTAGTGACAGTAATGAGTACTTTTCATCACGAGATAGATGTTCTTCAGGATCATCAAAAAAAAATACCCAAAATCCTTGAGTTTTATAACTCAACGAAGGCCGGCGTCGACAGGATAGATCAAATGGTTCGAAATTATTCCAGCAAACGCAAAACGAATCGTTGGCTGGTAGCCCTGTTTGGAAATTTCCTTGATTTGTCAGCTTTGAATGCTTACGTGATATGGACAGAAATAAATCCCACCTGGAAACAAAATATGTCTCATAAACGCCGCATATTTTTAGAGGAACTAGGCGACGAACTAGTACGTCCTTGGATGGCCAATCGAAGTCGTCTCCCACATGCACCATCATCTGCTTCTATTGTACATAACTTGAGAAGCTCTGAAGGAGCTAACGAGCTCGTACCATCGTTGTGTAAGAAAAAGAGATCAGATCGGGAACGTTGTAGCATTTGCCCTCCTGAAGTTGACCGAAAAACTTTCCACCACTGCGTAGTATGTAAAATTCCAGTTTGTTCACAACACAGTCAAACTAAAACAGAAAAGACAACTTATTGCCGACAGCATATACCATAAAATTTCTTCAACTTTAAGATTTAATTTTAAATTTACTAATTTTGCATTAAATCAGTATGTATTTACTTAAAGCTTCAGAAAATAATACATAATTACAAAAAAAAATGAATTCAATAAACTAGGGTCATTTTGTGACCCGAAGGGTATTATGTGTAACTTTTTTTAAGGAGAATTTTAGTGTTAAATAAACCAATTTCTTAATTTAAACAATTGTCTTTTCGCTAAAGATTTATTTGTCTTTCGGGTTTGTTGGAACGTTTGAGTACAAGGTGATTGCGGAGTAGTGAAAAGTGAAAAAAGGACTAAAATTGTATAAAATATTTGAAATATATCTACAAAGGCCGTTGGATGGTGATGCTATAGTTGAACATATGTGGCTGAGAGGTGTACCTCCTTTATGAATTTTTGGTAGCCCGTAAATCCTCGGTGGTAATGCCGTTGTTGTGATCCTATTGTTTCTCCCAGGCTTTGAAATAAGTCTTATTTTAAACTATCTCTCGACTAAACCATAATTTTTAGTTTGAAATCTGGACGTAGGATCTTGCCGTTGCACTGTGCACATGGTCAATTCATTAAGTATATTATTAATTTTATTGTTGTAATTGGCTTTCTGAGATGTTAGAATTCTAATGTTGTTATTTGCCTCAGAAATTTACGTGTTCGTTCTACTGTGTCTACTATTGCACGATCTATTGCACTTGGTTTGCTTTTTTGCTGTATATTCTTTTATTAATAGAGAAAACTTGGTGCGAGCTTCTTCTTGCTGCTCTTTGATTTTATGTGTTTGTATCGGCTCTTTCTGAGATGTTAGAATTCTAATGTTGTTATTTGCCTCAGAAATTTACGTGTTCGTTCTACTGTGTCTACTATTGCACGATCTATTGCACTTGGTTTGCTTTTTTGCTGTATATTCTTTTATTAATAGAGAAAACTTGGTGCGAGCTTCTTCTTGCTGCTCTTTGATTTTGTGTGTTTGTATCGGCTCTTCTCAATCCGCGATATAATAAATATAGAAAAAATCTGGTTTTCAATAGGTAGCACGAATTTTGGACGCTTAGCTAAGAGCGATTTTATGTCCGATGTGAAATACACTTTGGTTTTGCTTATAAATCAATCCTGTTGTTTATTATTGTCTACTAAAGTGTTGCTGCACTCGTTTCTTAATCTCTCATGTTTACTCTCTTGTTATACTCAGTTGAGCAGAGCTCACAGAGTATATTAACTTTGATTGGATAACGGTTGGTTGTACAGGTATAAAGGAATCGAGATATATATATATATCAAAATCATCAGTTTCTAAAAAAAATTTGATTGAGCCATGTCCGTCCGTCCGTCGGTTAACACGATAACTTGAGTAAATTTTGAGGTATCTTGATGAAATTTGGTATGTAGGTTCCTGAGCACTCATCTCAGATCGCTATTTAAAATGAACAATATCGGACTATAACCACGCCCACTTATTCGATATCGAAAATTTCGAAAAACCGTAAAGTGCGATAATTCATTACCAAAGACGGATAAAGCGATGAAACTTGGCAGGTGAATTGAACTTATGACGCAGAAGAGAAAATTAGTAAAATTTTGGACAAGGGGCGTGGCACCGCCCACTTTTAAAAGAAGGTATTTTAAAAATCTTGCAAGCTGTAATTTGGCAGTCGTTGAAGATATCATAATGAAATTTGAAACGTTACTACTATTACTATATGTATGTTTAATGAAAATTAGCAAAATCGGAGAACGACCACGCCCACTTTTAAAAAAATTTTTTTTAAGTCAAATTTTAACAAAAAATTGAATGTCTTTACAGTATATAAATAAATTATGTCAACATTCAACTCCAGTAATGATATGGTGCAACAAAATACAAAAATAAAAGAAAATTTCAAAATGGGCGTGGCTCCGCCCTTTTTCATTTCATTTGTCTAGGCTACTTTTAATGCCATAAGTCGAACAAAAATTTACCAATCCTTGTGAATTTTGGTAGTGCCTTAGATTCTTGGACGATAACTGTTTTCTGTGAAAAAGGGCGAACTCGGTTGAAGCCACGCCCATTTTTTATACACAGTCTACCATCTGTCCTTCCGCTCGGCCGTTAACACGATAACTTGAGCAAAAATTGATATATCTTTACTAAACTCATTTCCCGTACTTATTTGAACTCACTTTGTATTTGTATAAAAAATGGGAAGTTCGACTGTGACCACGCCCACTTTTTCGATATCTAAAATTATGTTGAAAAAAAAATGCCATAATTCTATACGAATTACGAAAAAAGGGATGAAACATGGTAATTGGATTGGTTTATTGACGTAAAATATAACTTTAGAAAAAAACTTTGTAAAATGGTTGTGACACCTACCATATTAAGTAGAAGAAAATGAAAAATTTCTGCAGGGCCAAATCAAAAGCCCTTGGGATCTTGGCAGGAACACTATTCGTGGTATTATATATATTAATAAATTAGCGGTACCCGACAGATGATGTTCTGGGTCACCCTGGTCCACATTTTGGTCGATATCTCGAAAACGCCTTCACATATACAACTATCACCACTCCCTTTTAAAACCCTTTATTCATTTAATTTGATACCTATATCGTACAAACACATTCTAGAGTCACCCCTGGTCCACCTATAGAACTAAGGCCCACTCCCTTTTAAAATACACATTAACACCTTTCGTTTGATACCCATATTGTTCAAACGCATTCTAGAGTCACCCCTGGTCCACATTTATGGCGATATCTCGAAAAGGCGTCCACCTATAGAACTAAGGCCCACTCCTTTTTAAAATACTCATTAGCACCTTTCATTTGATACCCATATCGTACAAACAAATTCTAGAGTCACCCCTGTTCCACCTTTATGGTGATATCTTGAAAAGGCGTCCCCCTATAGAACTAAGGCCCACTCCCTTTTAAAATACTCATTAACACCTTTCATTTGATACTCATATCGTACAAAAAAATTCTAGAGTCAGCCCTGGTCCACCTTTATGGCGATATCCCTAAATGGCGTCCACCAATAGAACTATGACCCACTCCTTCTTTAAATACTCTTTAATACCTTCCATTTGATACACATTTCATACAAACACATTCCAGGGTTACCCAAGGTTCATTTTTTTACATGGTGATTTTCCCTTATTTTGTCTCCATAGCTCTCAACTGAGTATGTAATGTTCGGTTACACCCGAACTTAGCCTTCCTTACTTGTTTTTTCTATGATGTTGCTGTAAGTTGCTAGTTACATAGTTTTCACTCTTCAAAATTATTCAAAATCATGAGTGCTTAGTCATTTCTTAAGATATTTTGTAATCCCTTCCAACTGTTGTCTTCTTAGTAATGTGTGCTTATATTTAATTAGTAATATTAGTATTTTTGTGTGGTAGTTAAATGGAAGTGTATCTAAAATTCCTTCATATATCTTATTTTACACATGCGTAATTACACTAATACTTACACACTAAAGGTACATACATTCCTAATACATACATTCTGTGTCAGCATATTAGTTTCACATAATTTTAGGTATTTGTACATATAAATATTTTGGCAGGCACATTGACAAACTATAATTGACGTTCAGTCACGCTATTAATGAATTGGTCAATGTGGCAGTTAAATGTAACCGGATATGGGTCTTGCTGTCGGCATTTGTATGTGATGTTGAAATCCCGCTGTGTTGGGGTGACTTTAATTTATGTGGGTCGATATTGTAATATGAATGCAATTAGAATGTGTGAGGTCGATCTTGGTATATGCATAAAAAATGCATTGGCATAATGCATAATGCTACACCATCCACCTTAAGGAGAGGTATATATAATATGAGACAATTGTATATGAATATTCCAGAGACTTAATGGCCCACTTAATTTTTTAATCGTTTTTCATATCGTATTGTAGTTTATTACTCAATGGTAATATTATTTTACAATGATGAGTATGCTTATGCCGTTTTTATTTGTTTACATTAGTTTACATTTGGTTTTAACATGCTGACTTTTGTTATTTAATTTTTTTTTGTTTTTTGTTTTTTTCTTTGGCATTTTTGTATATTTATTATTATGCGTAATATTTCGTATCATTTAACCTCTGTATTACCTTTTGGAATTTGTTTGACACAATCGACTTTCAAGTGTGTCGACCCATTTAAAATCGGTGTGTGTTTACAAATATTCTTTGATATTTAATCGTTTTATGGTCACACTTTATGAGGTAATTGTAACTTGATGCCAAAATGAATTTTAATGTTTATGTGTTCTTTGCTTTTATTTGTTTATATTTCCTTTGCTTATGTATCTATTTTGCTGATTTTTGTTTGGCGAGTAAAGTGGAATTCTTATGTTGAAACTGTTGTTTTTTTGTTTTGCTAAATTATGTGAGTTACTAGCAGATGCTTTATAGTGGTTTAAGCCTATTCTTATGGACTATTACTTCCTTATCTTCATTGTTCCTATCACTGTTTCCTCCTCTATGTGGTATTAATGTGAAATTGTTGTTTTTATCAATGTTCTTTACCTTATATTGTCCCTTATATTTATTATCTAACTTATTGCCCAAAGACGAGGCCTCCTAACTGAGACCGGCCAAACTTAGATCTATTTCCTTATTTTGTAGATAAGTTAAATTAGAAATATTTTCCTATTAATATTTCTATTCTACTGGGCGTTAAAGTGAAAATATTTTTTTTAAAATTATTACCTCTCAAAAAAGCGAGGTTTTCTTAAATGGAACCGTGCTAGTAAATTTATATTTATTTCTTTAATGTGATATTTCTAACAACTAAAGATGAATGATTCTTGTTTAGGGGGCTGGCAATACAAATTTAGCTCGCTTTCTCTGTAGGTGACTGCTGCGGAAGCGGCGGTGATTGGACACGGCGATGTCAACGATGTGGTTGGTGGTATGGTTGAGTACGATAGGGATGGCGACTGGATGGCAATATATCACTGCTGCTAACGCCGGGAATGTGAATTTCACTCCTTTTTATTGGAGGTTTTCTTTCTGCACTGAAACTATGTTAAAGTGTTAGCGAGTAACCGAACGCGTATCAACTTTGTGTGAAACTATGCTTGTGACTTGAATAAAATGGCACTTTGTAAAATTTGAATTATTTCTTTTTAATATAAAAGTGTTTGTACAATTTTCGTGTCACTCCGGGATGATTAAAGAATTCGAGTTAATAATAAATATGACGAGAAATGTCAACTATCATATGTGTATACATATACTCACCTCAGTCAACCCATTGTTGGGGTTGCCAGCGAGGTGAAATATAAATGTTATACAACACACTTTGATGAGTCTCTAATCTTAGTTACATGAGTGTTACATAGAATGTTTATACTTATTTTAAATAATTCATGAACAATTCAAATAAGTCTAGATTAAATCGAAAATATGTAACAATACATATAGAAGTGTATAAATAATTAAATTTTTTTCGATAAATCCAATATCCTTAAGGCTAATTTGTACAAATAAAAGAGTCGGCTTAGGCGGCTACGACAGTCGCTCAAACATCGCCCCGCCCTAGGGCGTCTTCAGCGGCTAGAGCCTCCTGGAATTCTTGCAGCGTACGTAATGCATCTCGAACGAGGATTTGGGCACACCGTTCCTCTCGCATTGGCGGTCTGCAGCCCGCGGTGCATCGAATGGTGCACCGAGCGATGCTAGTTGCTGCTGAGGTGTTGTTGCCAAGGCGAGAACGGGGTTGCCCGGTGTGGGCAAGGGGGTGACCGGCATGGCTGATCGACCAGGCCGGGGTACCTGGGCGGAGCGTTGGGGTTGCCGGAATTGGTCCAGCGGATCTTCCTGGCTGGGGTGCCTGGATGGCGCGTGGGGCGCTTGGGGCAGCGTCCCGCCGATGGAGTAGCCTGTGATGCCGTGCTCCGCAAATCTGGCATCGATCGTACTAGCACTCTCTGGTGGCATGTGACAATGCCAGGCAATTCATGCAGAACTTGTGAGCTCGTGCGAGCATCCACCTATGGGGTGGCTTAATTTTTTTAATAATAGCACACTGTCGGAGAGCATGCTGACGTGTGCAGATCCGGCACCGTCTATACTCCGTTAATAGTGTCGAGGTTCGAGACTCGCTGGCGTGGTTCGGATCGACGATCTCCGATCGCACTGGCCTTCGGGGTGCTGGTTGAGCGCGATCCATAGCGATCTGCACTACAGTTGTAAATGCATTTTAGGTGAGAGCAATGGTAATGCAGGGAGTTTCAGTGTCTTGAGTCTACGAATTGTGATAATGTTGCGTTTGGAATGCGGTAGGACTGGAAGCGGTGGTTCAGTGGCAGCTTGGTGGGCTTTCCGTGCGTGCCCTATCTAGGTTTCGCTTTGAGGGAGGAAACATAACTTTACAAGTGGGCGTTTGAGTGTGCCGGTTTGAGTGCGAAAGTCGACAACGCGTATATGACCGTCTGGCCCTGGGTATAATTTTTCAATGCGTCCCAGACGCCACTCTGTCGGGGGAGTGAGTGGTCGTGGATACAAGCGCATTCACCGACTTTGGGTTCCGTTTGTGGATTTTTCCACTTTTGTCTTTTCTGAAGATATTTTATGTAATCTTCTTTCCATCTTTTGCTAAACTGGTGAAGGATGCTTTTTACCCTTTCCAACGGTTCATAAGGGACCAACTTGCCTGATGCACTTCCGGGATAGCCAGGAGAGGGCAGCCTCTAAGGAAGTGGCCGGGGGTGAGAGCAGTGAAGTCAGAGGGTCTTGAGAAAGAGACGAAATCGGGCGAGAGTTGAAGACCGCTTCTATCCTCACTAAGAGAGTAGTGAATTCCTCAAATGTGAAGGTATGAGTTCCTGCGGTCCTTTTAAAATGGAATTTGAAACTTTTTACCTCCTACAGGCCACCCATATGGGGAGCACCGGGTGATAAACTGCCAATTAATACCTTGAGGGGAGTATTTATGGATGACTTCTTGGGAGGCAGCTTTCGGAAAGTCGACAAATTCCTTTTCGGTTGCCCTTTTGGCTCCTATAAATGTTTTGCCCATTATCGCTCATTATTTTCGCTGGGTATCCGCGACGTCCGACGCAGCGATGGAACGCTGCGAGAAAAGCGTTAGTTGTTAGATCGGAGCACAACTCAAGGTGGACAGCTTTTGTAGAGAAACATACAAAACGGCCACGTATCCTTTTGGTAGGGTGTGTGAGACCCTTATCATAGAGGCTTTTACGTGAAAGGCCCGCAAAGTCAACACCGGTGATAGTAAAAGGTGGAGCATATGTACACCATTCCGGGGGCAACACTGCCATGATTTGCGAGCAGCATTTGCTTCTTATGGTGGGTACAGATTTTGCATTGGAGGAATATATTCCTTTATAAGTGGTTGTGAGCCGGGGGATATAGACTTCCATCCGTAGGCATTGTTTGCAAGAGATGCGCCTCGGCGTGAGAAGTAGCTCATGCCAGGAACTTAATATAGAGGGTCGCGAATTGCGATTTTTCAGGGCGATGATGATAGGGTGTCGTTCATTAAACAGTCATGGTCGAATGGGCTAATCTCCCATTCACCCGAAGCAGGCCATCTTCGTCGAGATATGGACTAAGATCCAATAGGGGGCTTCGTTTGTCTATCGTCTTGGAGTTTTCTAAATATGCCTTTTCACGGTAAAAGAAACGGGTTTGCGTCAAGGCTACAATCTTACATTTCGCTTTATGGAGATCATCGTAAGAGAGAGTGTAGGACGGCGAACGTGTGCCTCCGTTGCGGATGAATTTTAGGGCATATGCCATTACCTAAGGGCTCGTGAAAAGAGGAGAATCGGTCGAGAAAATCCGGTTCATCTTCCGTAGCGAGTATAGCGGGGAGTTTCAAGCCATGCCTAGAACCATTTCCGAGTCAGACCACAGTATATTACTTTTGTAATGGAGAGATTGAGGTTTAACTGGACGACAGCGACTAGACGTGCCAAAGGAAGGGCCGCGCATAATTCTAGCTTTGGCAGGCTGGATGTGCGAAGGGGTGCAACTTTACCTTTGGAAAACTAAGAGATGCGATGGGGTACTGGCATCGTGAGTGGTCCGAACATATATATTGGCGCAGTATGCCTTTTCCGATGCGTCACAGAATCATGCAGTTCTACTTGACTGGTTGGGGTTATAGTTGACCCATCGGGTTATCTTAATGTTTGAGATACCGTACACATTTTTGGTGAAATAAGACCACTTTATGAGACGGAGGGGTTTAACTTCTTCACCCCAGTCGGTTCCGTCTATCCACAAATTTTGGAGGAGAATCTTTGCCTGAATCATTATCGGCGTAAGCCACCGTGCGGGGTTAAAATGTTTAGCGACAGAGGAGAGGATCTGACGATTTGTTCTAGCAGACGACAGGAGTATAGAATCGACTGTATAAGAGAAGGCGTCGGTGAGAGAGCGTTCCATTGAATCCTGAGAGTTTCGGCGTTACTCGTTTTATCGAATTCAAGAGATTTGTGTCGAGCAAATCCTCTTTGTCGATATCCTTCAGAATATTAGGGTGGTTGTCCGTTATTTTGCGTAATGGGAATCCTGCTGAACTGAGCGCTTGGATGACTTGAGAGAGAGATTGTTCACAGAATGTTATGGCTACCAGAGAGAATGTCATCTACATACGTTTCTTTGGTCAAGACAGGGACGGCTTTGGGGAAAGTTTCTTCTACATCTTTGGCCAGTTGATGAAGAGTACGTATGATGGCGAGATAGGGGGCACAGTTCACACCAAATGTGACGGTTTTCAGACGATAGTCTTCTATGGGTTCGCTCGGAGACGAGCGAAAGATGATCCTCTGATAGTCTCTGTCATCTTCGTGCATTATGATTTGACGATAAATTTTTCTCTCCGTCGCCGTTAAAAACAAACTAGTATGTCCTCCGTTTGAGAATAAGGAGCATCAGATCCGGTTGGAGGGTAGGTCCGGTATAGAGAACATCATTAAGAGAATATCCTGATGCCGATTTTTTAGAGGCGTTAAATCGACCCTTACCTTCGTGTTTTTTCTCGGGCTTTATAACCGCATAGATGGGGGAGATAAAACGAGACGCATTTGCCTTCGTTGAATTTTTCATGGGGAACCCGTTTCTCCGTATATCGATGGTGATTTATTCTTCTAATACTCTATCATATAGTTCCGTTAGATTACCTCTACTTGGGAGAGTTTTTCCATCCCTAAAAATTGGCTGAGGGCCGAGGGGCGTGAATTTGATAATGGGATCTCGTCGGGAAAGCTAGGCTTAAAGGGGAGCCTGACCACGTAACGTACATTATCCGCGCGCGTAGTTGTGGCTGTGTAATAATTTTCACAAAACTCATCTTCAGAAGTTTTGTCATTGAAGCTTCATTCTTCCAATTCCCAAAGCTTCCGTAGTAGGGAGCTTAGCTCGTTATTCGTTACCTCTGATACTTGTATGGAGTCGGTGGTTACTTCCACGAGCGCCTTGCCGCTGATGACCCATCCAAATATCGTGTTTGTGAGCTAATAGATGGGGTGAGAGCTTTTCAACGCCTTCCTTAATTATTTGGGGGATTACGTCACTACCTATAACAAGGTCTATTTGAGAGGGGGAGTGACAATTCGAGTCCGCTAAGTTAAGGTGCGCCCATTTTGTTTGGAGCTCGTTTGTCAGTTGGAAGTTGGGGAGCATTTTCGTCAGCCGAGGTAATACTATCGCTTCCGCATTGATTTTGTTTGCATGACCGCGGAACCTAGGGTCAGGGAACACAGTTTATTTGAGGTTTTAACTACTTTCCCTCCCATCCCAGAGATTTCAAAATTGGAGGGTTTATAAATGAGCCTGACCCTGTCTTGGGATCTTGTGGAAATGAAGGTTCTTTGAGATCCCTGATCTACGGCGTATTTCGTGGTAAAAAAAAATTAACTTATTACATTTAGTTGCGTTTTTATTAAAATTGATCTAGATTTTCTACAATTTAATAGGAATTTTATACTCGATTTTGTTTTTACCAGTTTCTTTGATAAATATTGGAAGTTATTTATCGCTGTTTTTGAGTTGCTGTTGTTGTTTTTTAGTTCCGCATATGTATGTAGTTTTATTTATTGGCTTTATGGCGTGCCTTTCGTCTTTGTATTAAGTTAATTTGTATTATTAATTTACCTTTTAGTTAAGCTGACTCGAGATCAGGTGTAATAGAAACACAAGAAGTTCTTGTGAAACCGATATATTTCAATTACTTTCGGTAATCGCACTCGGGGCAACAATTAAAAATAAAAAACAAGTAAGGACGGGACTGTCTTGGCTGTGCCCGAAGACTTTATACCTTTCATGAATGGGGCTGAACAATAATCCTGTTCCGTTCATAATCTTCAAATAATCGGATGTATAAGATAGGGAATATATAGTCAGCAGATGTACATACCTAAACGATTTTTAAGATAAATATAAAATAAAAAATGGCAAAAAACCCCCTTATATGAACGATTGTATGGACATGATTTTTACAGGAAGTCTTCTATGATATATTAGAATATATATCATCAAGTTCACTTTTTATATTGGAAACTAAGGGAGAAATGGCCAAAAATCTTTCTATCTGAACGATCGGTTGTATGGGATAGGTATATACTATATACATATAGCTCCGATCAAAGTGGTTTTTTCAGGAAATCTTCTATGATATATTAGAATAAATATCACCAAATTTAACGCTTTTATATTGGAAATTAAGGGAGAAATGGTTAAAAATCTTTCTATCTGAACGATCGGTTGTATGGGATATATATAGCTCCGATCGAAATTGTTTTTTCATGAAATCTTCTATGATATTATTAGAATAAATGTCACCAAGTTTAATGTTTTTATATTGGAAATTAATGGAGAAATTGCCAAAAATCTTTCTATCTGAAAGATCGGTTGTATGGGATATATACTAGTATATAGCTCCGATCAAAGTGATTTTTTCAGGATATCTTCTATGATATATTAGAATATATATCACCGAGTTTCAAGTTTATACTTTCTAATTTGCGGCAGGAATGACCAAAATCGTCTTATCTTAACGATCGGTTGTATGGGAGATATATGTTATAGTGGTCGCGATCCTACCGGATCCCACAAATGTCTAATATAATACAAAAATACATCCTTGTGCCAATTTTCATTGAGATATCTCAAAATTTGAGGGACTAATTTGCGTTCAAATAGACAGACGGACATGGCTATATCAACTCAGTTCGTCGCCCTGATCAATTCGGTATACTTAATGTCGAGTCTATCTTCTATATTTCTCAACGTTACGAACATCGGACCAAAGTTAATATACCATTTCATGTTCATGAAAGGTATAAAAACAACGTGAATTATGATGAACAATAATAATTTTTATCAATAATTTTTCTTTAAAACTAATTACATACATTTATTTAAACGCTTGCACCGTCTGACGTGGAGTATTATACTGTTTATTTTTTGTTAACAAGTGTCTGTATGACTGTGCAGTATTATCAATATCAGTTTTGTAGTTTATTCGTATGTGTTATATCTAGAACACACTCATCGCGCACGTAGCTCTCGGTATTCTTCCAAACCAGAATAATTTTCTGGTGTGTTGCGTTACCTGCAACCTCGAATATTCGTCGTGGAGGACGCCGCCTCCAAATTGTAGCCAAGTTCTTGCCTATGTTGGTGAAGGCCTCGGTGGTCGCCTCCTCCAGTACATCAAACGTATTTTTTATAGTATTTAAAATAAAACTCGCACTTTTAAATATAGATAACTTATATTTTATTAAAACGTCGGCACGGTAAGTGGGTCCAATCAGGAAGAAAAGCCGCTTCGTGTTTTTTTCTCTATCCTCATTTTTTATGTTTGTGACGCGGGCCGCAGTTGGCAACGCGGACTGTCAAATGCAACTTAAGCCCCACGTACATAGATTACATTATTATAATTCGCATATGGGCTTATTTTTTTCTTAAATCACCCTTCCTATTGAAAGAATGTGCCATATTCCTCTTTTGATTTCTATCAATTGGTTCGAATAAACGAAAATACTAGGGTGTACCTTCCTTTATGACATTCGTTCATTCGAAGCAATTTTACATTTTTATATATAACTAAACATTCTTTTATATCTTTAGAGTCGTTAGCATTACATTAGTGTTTATGTTTTTATACTCAGTTGAGCAGAGCTCACAAAGTATATTAACTTTGATTGGATAACGGTGGTTGTACAGGTATAAAGGAATCGAGATAGATATAGACTTCCATATATCAAAATCATCAGTATAGAAAAAAAAATTTGATTGAGCCATGTCCGTCCGTCCGTTAACACGATAACTAGATTAAATTTTGAGGTATCTTGATGAAATTTGGTATGTAGGTTCCTGAGCACTCATCTCAGATCGCTATTTAAAATGAACAATATCGGACTATAACCGAAAAACCGAAAAAGTGCGATAATTCATTACCAAAGACGGATAAAGCGATGAAACTTGGTAGGTGGTTTGAACTTATGACGCAGAATAGAAAATTAGTAAAATTTTGGACAAGGGGCGTAGCACCGCCAACTTTTAAAAGAAGGTAATTTAAAAATTTTGCAAGCTGTAATTTGGCAGTCGTGAAGATATCATAATGAAATTTGGCAGGAACGTTACTACTATTACTAAATGTATGCTTAATGCAAATTAGCAAAATCGGAGAACGACCACGCCAACTTTTAAAAAAAAATTTTTTTTAAGTCAAATTTTAACAAAAATTTAATATCTTTACAGTATATAAGTAACTTATGTCAACATTCAACTCCAGTAATGATATGGTGCAACAAAATACAAAATAAAAGAAAATTTCAAAATGGGCGTGGATCCGCCCTTTTTCATTTCATTTGTATACGATACTTTTAATGCCATAAGTCGAACAATAATTTACCAGTCCTTGTGAAATTTGGTAGGGGCTTAGATTCTAGGACGATAACTGTTTTTCTGTGAAAAAATGCGACACCTACCATATTAAGTAGCAGAAAATGAAAATTTCTGCAGGGCGAAATCAAAAGCGCTTGGAATCTTGGCAGGAATACTATTCGTGGTATTATATATATAAATAAATTAGCGGTACCCGACCGATGATATTCTGGGTCACCCTGGTCCACACTTTGGTCGATATCTCGAAAACGCCTTCACATATACAACTACCACCACTCCCTTTTTAAAACCCTTTATTCCTTTAATTTGATACCCATATCGTACAAACACATTCTAGAGTCACCCCTGGTCCACCTATAGAACTAAGGCCCCACTCCCTTTTAAAATACTCATTAACACCTTTCGTTTGATACCCATATTGTACAAACGCATTCTACAGTCACCCGTGGTTCACCTTTATGACGATATCTCGAAAAGGCGTCCACCTATAGAACTAAGGCCCACACCTTTTAAAATACTCATTAACATCTTTTATTTGATACCCATATCGTACAAACAAATTGTAGAGTCACCCCTGGTCCACCTTTATGGCGTTATCTTGAAAGGGGTCCACCTATATAAATAAGGCCCACTCCCTTTTAAAATACTAATTAACACCTTTCATTTGATACTCATATCGTACAAACAAAATTCTAGAGTCAGCCCTGGTCTACCTTTATGGCGATATCCCTAAATGGTATCCACCTATAGAACTATGGCCCACTCCCTCTTTAAATACTCTTTAATACCTTCCATTTGATACACATTTCATACAAACATATTCCAGGGTTACCTAGGTTCATTTTCAAACATGGTGATTTTCCCTTATTTTGCCTCCATAGATCTCAACTGAGTATACAATGTTCGGTTACACCCGAACTTAGCCTTCCTTACTTGTTTTTATGCAAACAACAACAATATGCATAAAAGAAAGTTATTAGAAAAAATTTTTTGGTTAAAAATGAGAAAAAATATTATTTAATGGAACACTTACATAATTGTACGTATCACTGTATTACATTGAAGGCGTCACAAATTCAAAGAAAAAATTTTTTGAAATAACTAAATTATACATTAGAAATATAAATATAACATGTAAGGAAGGCTAAGTTCGGGTGTAACCGAACACGACTTACTCAGCTGAGAGCTTTGGAGACAAATAAGGGAAATCACCATGTAGAAAATGAACCGAGGGTAACCCTGGAATGTGTTTGTATGACATGGGTATCAAATGGAAGGTATTAAGGGCTATTTTAAAATGGAGTGGGCCATAGTTCTATAGGTGAACGCGCTTTCGAGATATCGCCATAAAGGTGGACCGGGGTGACTCTAGAATGTGTTTGTATGATATGGGTATCAAATGAAAGGTGCTAATGAGTATTTTAAAATGGAGTGGGCACTAGCTCTGTAGGTGGACCCCCTTTTCGAGATATCGCCCATAAAGGTGGACCGCGGGTGACTCTAGAATGTGTTACGTTATGGCTATCAAATGAAAGGTGCTAATGAGTATTTAAAAGGGAGTAGGCGTAAGTACTATAGGTGGACGCCTTTTCCAGATATCGCCATAAAGGTGGACCAGGGATGACTCTAGAATGTGTTTGTGCGATATGGGTATCAAATGAAAGGTGTTACGGAGTATTTTAAAAGGAGTGGGCCTTAGTTCTGTAGGTAGACCCCTTTTCGAGATATCGCCATAAAGTTGGACCAGGGGTGACTCTAGAATGTGTTTATACGATATGGGAATCAGATGAAAGGTGCTAATGAGTATTTTAAAAGAAAATGGG
>JARSSU010012526.1:0-14113 GCA_029619165.1 Eurosta solidaginis | reverse complement strand
TAAAATTTGATAAAAAAAAAAATTTGATACCCATATCGTACAAACTCATTCTAGAGTCACCCCTGGTCCACCTTTATGGCGATATTTCGAAAAGGCGAACACCTATAGAACGAAGGCCCACTCCCTTTTAAAAATACTCATTAACACCTTCATTTGATACCCATATCGTACAAACAAGTCTAGAGTCACCCCTGGTCCACCTTTATTGCGATACCTCGAAAATGCGTCCACCTATAGAACTAAGGCCCACTCCCTCTTAAAATACTCATTAACTCATTCGTTTGATACCCATATTGCACAAACGAATTCTAGAGTCACCCCAGGCCCACCTTTATGGCGATATCTCGAACGGCGTCCACCTATAGAACTAAGGCCCACTCCCTTTTAAAATACTCATTAACACCTTTCGTTGATGACCATATTCTGCAAACAAATTCTAGGGTCACCCCTGGTCCACCTTTATGGCGATATCTCGAAACGGCGTCCACCTATGGAACTAAGGATTACTCCCTTTTAAAATGCTCATTAACACCTTCATTTGATACCCATATCGTACAAACGCCATTCTAGAGTCACCCCTGGTCCATCTTTACGGCTATATCTCGAAAAGGCGTCCATCTATAGTACTAGGTCCACGCCCTTTTAAAATACTCATTAATACCTTTCATTGGTACCCATATCGTACAAACGCATTCTAGAGTCAACCCTGATCCACCTTTATGGCTATATCCCTAAATGGCGTCCACCTATAGAACTATGGCCCACTCCCTCATAAAATACTCTTTAATGCCTTTCATTTGATACACATGTCATACAAACACATTCCAGGGTTTCCCTCGTTCATTTTCCTACATGGTTATTTTCCCTTGATGTTGTCACCATAGCTCTCAACTGAGTATGTAATGTTCGGTTACACACCGAACTTAACCTTCCTTACTTGTTTTTAATGCCGAGGTTGCCCTAAATAAGCTCTCATGGCTTAAATTTCACTTATACTCACCCACAACATTGAGCCGCACAAAATAGCTTCGCACTGGTTTGTGTTGATATTTGACATTCATATATTCCAGCATCACGCTTTTGTGCCCATTTTATTTGTAACGTCCAATCATCTGTATCCTGATGATGTGTAGCTTGGAAGCGCTGATCAGATGTGTATGTATATGCTCCTACTGTGAGTATGTGTATGTCGCGATGGCGTATCCACGAAACCTGTATAAATTTAAAATAAAAACGGATTTTGTTTAACCCAAATTACTCGAATATTTTTGTGCGTTTTCGTGGGTATTTTAGTGTGTGGCAGTCAAACAGCTTTAAGCTTATAATCTGCGCCTTTTAATGCCATACATATGCGTTCGTCGATGATTATGTGGTTCAAGGAACCCATATATGAAATCGTGCAGCATTATTAAATAAATAGAAGATTAAAAGCTTTAAGTACTTCCTTTATATAAATAGATCAGAAGAAATGAAAAATGTCTTTTAAACGGTTTTATTTAGGTTGAGTTGACTGGCACGAATTTTGTAATTGAAATTTAAGTAACTTCCCGATAAGCTACAGGCTTGAAATTTGGAGTTAGTTCAGAACCCGATGACAATGCCTTAATAAGAAAAAATTGCCGCTAGGTGGCATGGATCGAGATATTCACAAAAATCGTATTTGTGGTCCGATTGGCTCATATTTGGAACAAATATTACATACACTCCGGTAGAAGTGACATCAAAATATTTTGAGTTCGAGGAGGGACAAGCATATGTGGCGCAGATCGAGTAAAGTCTTTGGAAGGATTATGTATTCAGGACTTAGATTGTAACAAATTGTCAGGAAAGAGTCCTTGTAATAGTGAGTCACTAAATGAACTAAATAGAATGAGAAATAATAGGCAATTAAATAAAGACTAAAAACTTGAAAATAAAATAATAAAAAAAAATTTTAAGTTAAACGGTTTTATTGAAAACAATACATGAAGTAATAATAATACTAAAAGCTAGAAAATAATTAGGTAGGTCCTAGGTACTAGTCATCACACTCCTCATCAATCAGGGCGTTGATCAGACAATTAAATAAAAGCGTTGGACGCGTCAAATTTCTATTGATAGTCATATATAAGACCAATGAACCTTAATAAGTTTATGCTACGCCTACACTTTTAGAAATTTTACACTGTCCAACGCTTTTATTTAATTGTCTGATCAACGCCCTGATTGATGAGGAGTGTGATGACTATTACCTAGAACCTACCTAATTATTTTCTAGCTTTTAGTATTATTATTACTTCATGTAAGTATGTTTTCAATAAAACGGGTTTAACTAAAATATTTATTTTGATTGAATTTTGATATTCAAATTGTTATGATAAATTTTTATTAAAAGAAAAAAAAATTCATTTAAGAAAAAATGTATCACAACAATAATAATGATAAAATAGTATTGTTAGGCCTTGAGCTCGATTTGAACCCGCGGTCTTATAAATCAGTAGGCTGATATAACAACAAAAGATTTTTCTTTAGTTTAATGAAAACTTATATTGTTTCATCTGGTCCATTTATATAAAGGAAGTATTTAAAATTGTTTATCGTATCTCGTTTCCACTCTATGTTTCAAGTTTCTAGCTCAATGTGCATTACTTAAAAATCAGTCGCAGAATTCTAAATGGACTTTTTAGTACCTCTAAATATATCGATCCCTGTCTCATCTGAAAACTCTTTTATCATAAATGCTACAACCTAATAAAGCCCAAAGTTTCGTGCAAAGTTTGAAATCTCTGTGTTATCGGGAACTTCCTTAAAAATCGAAAGTAAAATTTCTAATTTCGGACGATTTTTTAAATTTTCTCAGTTCCTGGACTACCTAGCGACAATTTTTTTCTCTCATGTTGCATTGTCATGCCGCTCTGAAGTATGTCCTTGGTTTCAATAATCTAGCCCTATGGGAAGTAACTCAAATAGTGGTCGCAAGATTCCACATATAGTAAGTGAACTTGTTAATATCGCGATCCCTGTTCCACCAAGAAATCTTTTTTATCCTTAATATTATAACATAAGAGATCCAAATTTTTTTTATTTCAGGTCTCTAGGTTACGGAGATGTTCCTTATAACACGAAAACAAAACTTTCAATTTCGTACAATATTTTTTGAATTTTAACGGTCCCTGGATTGCCAAGCGAAAGTTTCAGGAACAGACTTAAATCACCCTTTTGGAACAGTCTCACCGGGGCCGCTTTTGCATTACTTCATCATGGCGTTCCATATTACATATTTTCTAAAAGCCTTCTGTTGTTCCTGCTCATAGATTCCAATTGTTTGCTCTGATTTTGGTTTCTACGAAGTTGTTGACTAGTTTCCATGCATATTTGGGCCACTAGCAATTTTCGTTGTAACATTATCGCCTGTGATTAGGCCGACTCTTTCCCCGAGCACTGTCGGTGCTGGCTCCGTAGCGAGGATTTAGAGAAGATACGCTGGCAATTGTTCCGGTAATCACCTTTATGGCTGGTCCTGATATAGCGCACTAAGAGGATGGTACTCTCAGAGCTGCTGTTAGCTGCACAGATGTTAGAAGTTTACAGAAATTTTTCTTCTGTAGTATGTTTGCCCACATTTGGGAGCCAGATGGTATCATGTATATGGTTATGTCCCATCTGCAGCTTCCTTCTGCTTACTGTTCCTTTTCCGATGTTTGCCATCAACCTGCTAAGCACTGCTACCTCTTTAGATGTCATTTCAATCGCTTGCTGAATTTGCGGCCAGTAAACGGAGTCTAACCCTGCTACTAAATAGTTTACTACCTTTTTCATATTATCCTTTCGGAGATGGTTTCTAGAAATATATTGTAACGAATTTTGGGAAATGCTGATTATATTGCATCTTCTACTGGCATTGGAGTGGCTGAAGTGTCCAATAAATAACTCAAATATTCAGTAGAAAAATATATCTTTTATTTAAAATTCTACTGTAGCAGTAGTACTTCACAATTACAATACTCGCGTACTTCACTAAAAGCGTGTTAAAATCAAATTGATTGGCTAATTTTCAGCTTGGTCTTCTTTTATACTATCTGTTGCATATCTCTCCAATGGTCTAGAATTTTCACGAAAAACCTTCTCGAACAGCTGCTTATTTATTACTTCTTTATGTATCTGGTATTCACTTTTGTCTTTTAGTTATATGCAAGTATATATGTTAGTAATTACTTCTGCTCTTAGGTGATGCCAAGATGTGTGTATGTGAAATAATCTTTTCGCTCTTAGCTTCCATGTTTGCATGTATGTGTTCTACATTTATTTACTACCAGTACAGTGACGCATCGCAATTGCTAACATTCGCCACACTCCCTCCCACCTAAGTTTCATTTGATTAACTTTACTTGAAAAAAAAATTTATTTGATTTGAGAAAGGTTTCACTTCATTTGAAAAAATTTTTATTTTTCGTTTTTATAAAATTTTCCCTTGATTTGAAGAAAATTTTGATTGACTTGAAAAGAGTTTAATTTGATTAAAAAAATCTTTATTTCATGTGAAGAAAATTTCACTTGACTTGAGAAAATTTTCACTTGGTTTGAAAAAATTTCACTTAATTGAAAAGAAAAAAATTCATTTGAGTAGAAAAAGTTTTAATTTAATTGGAAAAAATTTCTTTTGAGTTGAAAAAGTTTTCATCTAATTGGGAAAAAATTTTATTTGACTTGAAAAAGAGTTTAATTTGATTTAAAAAAAGCTTCATTTGATTTGAACAAACTTGCATTTACTTGAGAAAACTTTCACTTGGTTTGAAAAAAGTTTCATTTAATTGGAAAAAAGTTTCATTTGAGGTGAAAAAGTTTTCATTTAATTGGGTAAAAATTTCATTCCACTTGAAAAAGAGTTTAATTTGATTTAAAAAAAGCTTCATTTGATTTGAACAAAGTTTCACTTGGTTTGAAAAAAGTTTCATTTAATTGGAAAATATTTCATTTGCGTTGAAAAAGTTTCATTTAATTGGAAAACAATTTTATTTGACTTGAAAAAGTTGTATTTGAATTGAAAATGCTATAATCATTTTCTGCCGGGTTTGCTGGTAAATCTATGTTATTGCAAAGTATTTTTTTTGGAAGGTTATTGACCGGACCTTTAGACCTAGAACATAACAAAGTGGGATGTAACTAGTACCATAAATTTTAATCACAATAACAACTTTGCTCAAGCACTCTGCGAGATATATGAATCTATCATCAGAAATTTGAGTATAATATATTATATATATATTATATTGCTTATTCAATATATGCATTTGAATAGAAAAAAGGACGCATGTCACAAATTATAATTGAAGCTTATTTCATGCACGCTTGTACATACACAAATATGTAAATCGATCAAATTTTGTATGCGCAACTTAACTGTTTTGATTGCACATAATTTATCACAGCCATCACAAAATAAAAAGAAAAAAACCCAGTTGTTGAGTCAATATCAATAATATATGAAAATATCAAGCACATTACTAAAACGGAATTAATTTTGCAAAAAAAATTTCATGTGATTAAGCATCTTTTTTTATACTTTACAGCTGCGCATGACAAAACATAAAAGGTTCTACTCATTTCCTTAGAATTTTTCCTATAAAATTTGAATATCGCAAGCTAAACATGACATTCGCGCATGTTCTTATTCTTAGTGGAGGAAAAAAATTGGGAAATACACTCATTCATACCATTTTAGTACATGCATGTAATAAATTAATTTTTTTTCCTCGTTCTGTCTAAACAACAAATTCATTCAAACCATATTACAAATGCTTTTCCTAATTTATTATTTCGTTTTTGTTTTTAAACCTAGTCTTTGTTTGCTCAGCGTATTTTGGCCTTTGGCATAATCAATGCCAAATGTCAGTGACAGTTAATTCATTTATTCATTTTACATAACCATTTTCATGTGAGCTTAAACATATTTTGGTTGAACCTTCCCCATTTATTGCTTTCCCCGTCCTCGTCTTTTAAGCATGCGCTACTTACATAGAAATAAGACTTACTTACACTTTGGAAGCAATTCAGTGTAGCATGTTTGTAGGCGGATGAGTGCATTTACATACAACACTCGCTATGAGGAAATGTGAAAATGCGAAGAGATTTCAAATGATTTTTTTTTGCCATTTAATGGAAGAACACGGGACGACTACCAAAACTTACATAGAAAGCGCACATCGTCGTATTGGAGCGATGTAGAAGATGCCTCCACCGACAAATACTTAGATTAAATTTAAAAGAAGACATAACTAATATAGTTCCGGACTTTAGAAAAACAAAATTGTTGAAGTGAAAACTTCTTAATAGGTATATAGAGTTCCACACAAAAACGGAGCATTTCCAAAAGTAAAACAAAAACCCGTTTAATGCAAACCTCTTCTACTTGCTAACTTCTATAAAAAATTTCAAATCGAGCAATGACTAAGTGGATCGATCAATGGCCATAAAGGTAACTTTGACCTTTTATAATTTGGCTTTATGTCCATTCGGTAATCTCCATTTGAGCGTTTAACTTACCATGTCTTAAATGTACTGAAATCAGCACAAACACAAATAAACGCAACAGGATACGTTGGAAGTGATCTTGAGCTCGCCCATTTTAATTGATACTGAATGACTACCTGGCAAATTATTTCGCGAGGCTTTGCCAAAGAGCTAATGTACACTTCAAATGCATCTGCATAGTAGTTTAGGTAAACTCGGTACCTTATTGCATTCATCATGGTCAACGTAGAAAGGATTTAATTTTACGTATGTTATAGCCACAATTCGCTCTTTTTTATTTTGTTATTGATATAACTTTAACAGTGTATGGTGAAATCAAAAAAAATACACGACAAACAAATTCGCCAGCCGAATATACGAATGACAATTGATTTACGACTCACACAATTAAACACTGCTATGAGTAGTGTAAAAGCATTTGTAGAGCTGCAAAATGTAAGAATTTGTTTAAAGAAATTTTAAGCCCAATACGTTTAGCAGTGTCCAGGACTGGCCGGTACTGAAACAGCCATTTTGCTTAGAATATCACTCTTGTTATCCATGATGGTGAAAAGAAGCACGGAACATAGACTTACAGCTGAATTTTGTAATTCAGTCTTATCTCATCTTTTTTAAATTTGAGATTTTTCATTAGTGACAATTTTGATGACTTGAGATGATTTCTCACCAAATCAACAAAATAACCATTTACGCATATATTTAGAAAATAACATATTATTATTATTAATAGCATCCACAGTGGGTTCTGTCTACAATGGACCCTTTAAAGTTCCGTGAGACTCTGAGCTTAGGGGACATTACGTCACGCAGTTGTAATGAGGGATTTCCTCTGAAATTTCTTATTACTTTCATTCCTTCAACTCAGAAATATTTGGAAGTCTTAGTGCACCTAGTGTTTTCTCTTTCTCTATCAGAATAGGGAAGGGAGGTATTCCCACTAAAGCACTAAGTGCGTCAGCAGGGGCGGTTCTCATCGCACCCGTTATGCCAACGCAAACTAATCGATGCTGTTTGCTTAATTTAGCCGTTGCCTTTCTTTGCGTGGCCTTCTGCCACCAAACTAGAGAAGTATAGGTGACTGTTGGCCTTACGACAGTATTAAATGTCCAGTATACCAGGTTTGGACAAATCCCCCATGTTTTGCCGTAGAGACGAGTACAGGCGAAGAAAGCTCTTGTTGCCTTGTTAGAATAGCATCCAAATGAGCATTCCAAGTGAGGGTTCTATCCAGTGGGTCCCCTAGATATTTAGCCTATATTGAGAATTGTATTTTGTACCACCCAGGGATGGTTCTGGAATGGACAAATAACATAACACTACGTTTTGGCAACTTGGCAGCAATGTGTGATGTTGGGGCCCAGCTGGTTAAGGCGCCGCACTGATTTCTTTTTGGAAAATCCTAAAATGCGGAGGTTCGAACCTCAACCGCAGTAGATATGGGAACAGTTTTTATACTCAGCTAAGCAGAGCGCACAGAGTATATTAATTTTGTTAGCATAACGGTACCCCGTAATAGCATAAACTAATCGAGATAGATATAGATTTCTATATATCAATATTATCTGGGCGAAAAAAGAAATTCATTTAGCCATGTCCGTCTGTCCGTAAACACGATAACTTGAGTATATTTTTAGGTATCTTAATTAAATTTGGTATGCAAGTTCCTGGGCACTCATCTTAGATCGCTAAATTGAACGAAATCGGACTATAACCACATCCACTTTTCGATATCGAAGATTCGAAAAACCGAAAGCGTGCGACAATTCATTACCAAAGACGGATAAAGCAATGAAACTTAGTAGGTAGGTTGACCTTATGACGCACAATAGAAAATAGTAAAATTTTGGACAATGGGAGTGGCACCGCCCAATTTAAAAAAAAGGTAATTTAAAAAGTTTTGCAAACTGTATTTTGGCAGATGAGTATGTAATGTTCGGTTAGGTACAGCCGAGCTTAGTCTTCCTTACTTGTTTATATATTTTGTTTGTTTTATTTTTTGCTTATTTAAAATTTAAATGAAATAATTATCTATAAAGCTTTTTGCGAAAGTAATTTGCCCAGCGCACAAATTAGTGACTGGTTTTGTTAGTCTGGTGACACGTGACAGCTTCCAGAATACAAATTTGTCTTAAAATTGATTTTCACCCCAAAATGTATCTAATAATGACTAAAGGCGGGTTACTTAGTTCGCTGCAACTATGGCACAGTGTCAGAAACTCGGCATAAGGCGGTGGTTCTTATGTAGAATTTTTGTGAAAGATACGAAGATGTTCCCCCCAAACGCATCTCACCTACGCTGAAAAATTGTTAATCTAAATGACGAGGACTTACATTTTAATTGGATAATCGTTATGAACTATGAGGCTCAGTTATAAACTATTCTATTTCGGGAATAAGCAAATATCATATTTGGATACCAAAAAGCCGTGCATCTTTCATGAAGACCAATAAAGAAAGTTACTCAGCGACTACAGAGGAAAACCCTAAAAAATGTCAGGATGTATATAATAAAATAACTCCGTCTTCTTAGCGAATACTACAAGCTTTATAAGACTTATTTTTTTTCTGGATATGATAGCTGTGTTACTCCTTCTAGCTGGAGTGTTAGGACTTGCGAGCGCAGTACATGAGTATATTACGTGCCGAACAAACCCACCTGAATTTCCTATACCTGATATCACTGAAGAGGACTACTTAAAAGCAGGTGACGCCAGTCAGAGTACCATCATAAATCTCAGTACTCCATTTTTATTAACAAGAGTAACTTTGTTAATTTATGGTCGTAAAAAAATACACATGATCTACGACACTTTGCAGCCCCACGCTTGGTTCCGCATTTTTTCTGGTTAGTCAAGCATGTGACACTCCCTCTTCTGTTAAGTTATACCACACAGATATCATACATTAAATTTTAATAATTAATTGCCAATAAATAGAAACTGCCTACTTAAATTGTTTCAAATTCGCATATACAACCCTGGATAATTTCGGAAATCCGGCCAAATTTCCGAGCAAATGTAGCAGTCTTGACGAAATCATATTTTTTTGTGAAACAGAAATACCCTGGTATCTCTCAAATAAGGGGCATAATAATGCACATGAGGCAGCATGTCAATCAACACAAGCGGGTTAAATGGGAGGAATTCTTAACGAACTGTAACCTTTTTTTATCGAAAATGTTTTCGGCGGCGAATAAATGCGCGAGTATTTTCTGTGATCAATGTGTAATACATTCCTTGGTCAACATAAACATAAACATTAGATATTCGAGATGCCATCGTAAGTACAAAACCATCCAAAGCGGAGTGTCGGAGAAGGGATTGAGTTATTTGGCGATGTTTTTAACTTGTCTATGTCCATCTTGGGGAAGCCAGCTAAGCAAGGAAAATGGAAACCGTCCTGCTCCCTTATTTACCACCTTCACGCAAAATGCCATCTAATCGAAACTGCATTGAATTTGGACAATTCGTATGAGTGTCGTATCCATGCAAAATTTTAATATTGACATTTTTCGTGGGTTTATAGATAAAATTTGATTAAACCTTGTGAATTGCCTAATTGCTTTAAATATTAAAACGCGTTTGATGTATTAATTTCTCATGTTTTTCAATGACTTAATTTACAAGGCATTGTCTCAATTTATTTAACTGTTTAAACATAGTATTACGCAATCTGACTGGATCGTTTATAGTACAAGCTTTAGCCCTTTTTGGCTAGCTAATGACCTTTTTCATTTTAATCTATTCCCATATGCCCATATGGGCCTTAAGTAGATGCATATTTCTCCCTCTAAATCTTAGGAACAAGTTTTTTCAATTAAAAGAAATTTTTCCTAAGCGGGGGTCTCCCCTCGCCAGTGTTTTGGCAAGTACTCCGAGAGTATTTCTACCATTAAAGCTCTCAGTGAAAACTCATCTGCCTACAGATGCCACTCGGAGTTGGCATAAAACAAGTAGGTCCCTGTATTGCCAATTTGTAGGAAAAATTAAAAGGAGATCGACGCAAATTGGAAAGAAAGGCTCGGCATAAAAAATCTTTGGAAGTTATCGCGCCTTACATTTATTTTTTTACTAGTAGGGTACCCGGCGTTGCTCGGGTTGGGCAGATACTAATCTAAATAAGATGTATTTTAACGCATTCCTTCCCCTTTCTCAAAGTCAAGCAATCAGTATATAAGATTTTATTGATCTTCTTCAAATGTATCTCCCAATTTTTTTGGTTTTTTTCCCTTTATAATTTCTTTATCTCTCCTCTTCTTTTTTTACACCCTCTACCTCTCTCCTTCTTTTTTCTTAGAGCCCTCATTCCTTAATTTATCATTCTTTGCTATATTTTTCAAATTTTATTTTGCCACAAAAAATTCATGTTCAAAATCTCATAACTTTATCAAAATAATTTAGCTGCACAATTTTTGTCTATCATCTCATATGGACAGCTATTTTACAATAGAATGATTAAATTTAATAAAAACTTTTAAATAACTCAATGCAATCGCTTTAACTTTTTGTGAATTCAGTGCTATGACCAAACAAAGTTCTGCACTAAGTACGTACATGGCGTATGAGTAACTTATGCTGAGATACAAAATTTGTCGCCCACCTAGTGGCGCAGGTGAAATTAAAAAAAAAGGACGTGTGGCACTCGGGGACTGCGCGGTAAAGCTATTGCATATTATCAACTTATGCAATTATAATATTTATGCAACATTTTGTTTTCTTTGATATTAATTCAAGTTAACACCTTTAAGCGTGGTTTTTTTTACTTTTATTGAAGAAATGAGAAGTTAATATTTAACTTTCACTTTAACTTTAACTTTATTTTTAATTTTAACTTTATTTTTAAATTTAACTTTATTTCTAACTTTAACTTTAACTTTAACTTTAATTATACTCAGTTGAGCAGAGCTCACAGAGTATATTAAGTTTTGATTGGATAACGGTTGGTTGTACATATATAAAGGAATCGAGATAGATATAGACTTCCATATATCAAAATAATAAGGATCGAAAAAAAATTGTATTGAGCCATGTCCGTCCGTCCGTCCGTCCGTCCGTTAACACGATAACTTGAGTACATTTTGAGGTATCTTGATGAAATTTGGTATGTAGGTTCCTGAGAACTCATCTCAGATCGCTACTTAAAATAAACGATATCGGACTATAACCACGCCCACTTTTTCGATATCGAAAATTTCGAAAAACAGAAAAAGTGCGATAATTCATTACAAAAGACAGCTTTAGCGACGAAACTTGGTAGATGAGTTGAAATTATGACGCAGAATAGAAAATTAGTAAAATTTTGGACAATGGGCGTGGCACCGCCCACTTTTAAAATAAGGTAATTTAAAATTTTACAAGCTGTAATTTGGCAGTCGTTGAAGATAAATAAATAAAATAAATAAATGTAAGGCGCGATAACCTCCGAAGAGATCTAAGGCCGAGCTTCTCTTCCAATTTGCGTCGTGCTCCTCTTGATTTTTCCCTACAAATTGGCCGGACGGGACCTACATGTTTTATGCCGACTCCGAACGGCATCTGCAAGACAGATGAATTTTCACTGAGAGCTTTTCATGGCAGAAATACAATCGGAGCGCTTGCCAGACACTGCCGAGGGGCGACCCCGCTTAGAAAAATTTTCTTCTAATTGAAAAATCTTATTTCTAAAATTTTGATGTTGCTTTGCCCGGGAGTTGAACCCAGGGCATACGGTGTGATAGGCGGAGCACGCTACCATCACACCACGGTGACCCGCGCGGTGGTCGTTGAAGATATCATGATGAAATTTGGCAGAAACGTTACTCCTCATACTATATGTACGCTTAATAAAATTAGCAAAATCGGAGAAGGACCACGCCCAATTTAAAAAAAAATTTTTTTAAAGTAAAATTTTAACAAAAAATTTAATATCTTTACAGTATATAAGTAAATTATGTCAACATTCAACTCCATTAATGATATGTGCAACAAAATACAAAAATAAAAGAAATTTTCAAAATGGGCGTGGCTCCGCCCTTTTTCATTTAATTTGTCTAGGATACTTTTAACGCCATAAGTCGAACAACAATTAACCAATCCTTTTGAAATTTGGTAGGGGCATAGATTTTATGACGTTAACTGTTTTCTGTGAAAATGGGCGAAATCGGTTGATGCCACGCCCAGCTTTTTATACACAGTCGTCCGTCTGTCCTTCCGATGGCCGTTAACATGATAACTTGAGCAAAAATCGACATATCTTTAATGAACTTAGTTCACGTGCTTACTTGAACTCACTTTATCTTGGTATAAAAAATGAACGAAATCCGACTATGACCACGCCCCACTTTTTCGATATCGAAAATTACGAAAATGAAAAAAATGCCATAATTCTATACCAAATACGAAAAAGGGATGAAACATGGTAAGGTAATTGGATTGTTTTATTGACGCGAAATATAACTTTAGAAAAAACTTTATAAAATGGTTGTGACACCTACCATATTAAGTAGAAGAATATGAAAAAGTCCTGCAGGGCGAAATAAAAAACCCTTAAAATCTTGGCAGGTATTACATATATAAATAAATTAACGGTATCCAACAGATGATGTTCTGAGTCACCCTGGTCCACATTTTGGTCGATATATGGAAAACGCCTTCACACACCACTCCCTTTTAAAACTCTCATTAATACCTTTAATTTGATACCCATATCGTACAAACTCATTCTAGAGTCACCCCTGGTCCACCTATATGGCGATATCTCGAAAAGGCGTCCACCTATAGAACTAAGGCCCACGCCCTTTTAAAATACTCATTAACACCTTTCATTGATACCCATATCTTACAAACTCATTCTAGAGTCACCCCTGGTCCACCTTTATGGCGATATCTCGAAAAGGCGTCCACCTATAGAACTAAGCCCACGCCCTTTCAAAATACTCATTAACACCTTTCATTTGATACCCATATCGTACAAACATATTCTAAAGTCACCCTTGGTCCACCTTTATGGCGATATCTCGAAAAGGCGAACACTTATAGAACGTAGGCCCACTCCCTTTTAAAAATACTCATTAGCACCTTTCATTTGATACCCATATCGTACAAACAAATTCTAGAGTCCCCCTGATCCACCTTTATTGCGATACCTCGAAAAGACGTCCACCTATAGAACTAAGGCCCACTCCCTTTTAAAATACTCATTAACTCCTTTCGTTTGAAACCCCATATTGCCACAAACGAATTCTAGAGTCACCCCTGGCCCACCGTTATGGCGATATCTCGAAACGGCTTCCACCTATGGAACTAAGGATTACTCCCTTTTAAAATACTCATTAACACCTTTATTTTGATACTCATATTGTACAAACAAATTCTAGGGCCACCCCTGCTCCACCTTTATGGCGATATCTCGAAACGGCGTCCACCTGTGGAACTAAGGCTTACACCCTTTTAAAATACTCATTAACACCTTTCTTTTGATGCCCATATTGTACAAACAAATTCTAGGGTCACACCTGGTCCACCTTTATGGCGATATCTCGAAATGGCATCCACCTATGGCACTAAGGATTACTCCCTTTTAAAATACTCATTAACACCTTTCATTTGATACCCATATCGTACAA